>VZTL01071123.1:4396-50484 GCA_013400535.1 Scopus umbretta | reverse complement strand
CACAGCACTATGCCAGTTACTACGGGGGGGGGAAACACAGCAACAACAAAACAAAACCCAACATGTCACCACAACATTCCTTCTTATCCCACTCCCCACACTGAAAGTCTGCAGCTCTGCCAAGAGGAGCGTTGCTCATTCATGTGTCTCCCACCACTCTGTAGCTCAGCATTTCAGATCAGAGAACAACCTTGGTAGGGCTGTCCTACAGGCACAGCTTTAGACATCTTCTGACTCCTAAGCAACAAGGTAACATTGCCAGTCACCTGGAGCTGAACCTGTGTCAAACATCACAAAATAAACAGTATCTACCATGCGGTTTCATTGAGGTGCACCAGTCTGAAAGACTTCACAGCTGTCCTCTCCCTCTGCTGATTTGGAGCCCTGATCCACCTGGGATTCTGAGAAACAAGTTGCCAAATGCTGGCTGAAGCTATCACAGTCTATACAGGCTTGCTAGACAGGCTGTAAAGGCACGTAGAGAGCCCAGATACATGTACAGTGGTGCTTTTAAAATGATCTGATACCAACTATGCAGGTACATGGATGCCTATGTCTTTGGGGTCAGTGCATCCTAAAGAAAAAAAATCACTATTTTCTCTAAGTATTGTTATGAAAGAAAACCAAGCAGACATGAACTCATTTGCACTTACACTTTCAGTGTCTTTTCTTTCTTTTTTTGTCTTCAGTGCAGACCTCAATACTGTATACAATCCTTTCTTAAAAGTAAAATCAACAGCTTTGAAAACCTGGAAGTAGATATGAACTGGGAACATTTCAAAACTTCACGTAACTGGACAAAGAGTATGCCCACTTGTAAATCACTATACTGGATCACGAAGTTGGAAGGAATTTGAAAAATCTTTCTATTATATAAATTGCTAATAGGGTACTGAATAGTACAGGAACCAGGTATACTCTAATCAATAAGCCTTTCCATTTTGACAATGAATTGCTGAAAAGTAGCCTTATAAAAACATTTCTTATTACTTCTGATTTCTCTTGTCAGCTGCATTTAATTTTGTGCCTTTGTATTTCTCATGATGTCCTTAAGGGCCTGTGCTACACTTCTGTCTTTGACCTTAGTAACCTGATATAGTTTCTACTTCCTATGGATTTCATTCTCCCATTTGGGGTTGTTCTCTTACTACACTTTCCATCTTTCCTCCACAGCGAGTTAAGTTTGCACTTAGATATGCTTTTTTTAAAATCTACCGCTGTTATGTTGTTATTTCTCACTCCCATCATAGGACCTGTATATAGTAACATATCTTAGATTGCTCTCACCAATGTTACCCTGTCTGGACATCCTCAATGACTTTCTCTTCTTTGTTTACAAAGAGAAGAAACCTCTAGCTATTTCCTTCACCTTAAACATCAAAACCTTGGTAATGCATTTAAAAATTTGCTGGATAATGTCTCCTGCTGTATTCCTTTCCAGGCAGACTCTGGTGATCTGAACCTCAGAGCAAGCCTACGCATGGCTGGTACAAAACCACAGCATTTTTTCCTGTTTCCCTTTGCCTGTGTTTCCTGAACAAGCTATATACTCTTTCATATAAATCATGTCAATTATTCCATCAGCTATCTGTTACATGAATTAATTGCAAGTTTGGTCACATAGCAGAACTGTATCCTTATCTTAATTTCTCTATTTTTTAAATTTTTATACAACTACCTAAGTTTTTTGAGCACTGGCCTACTTTTCCTTATTATTTCTTTAGGCTAAAAATCTCCTCCAAATGAAATTGTGACAAAACTTCTGCCTTCCCAGTTTGCAGACAACAATACACATTACTACTGATCAGCATTTAAGATTCGAGAAAAAGGAAGACAGCATAAGCAACCTAAGCCTCAATTTATTTTTGAGAACAAACAATATGATCATGAGAAGTTCTCTACTCCAGTAAAGAAGGATGTTTTTTCATCTATTCAATTCAAAGCCACAGCATAAGCATCAAAAGAAGATATGCTGGCTTCCTTCTAAAAAAGTATGCTGGATTCTTCTGAAAAAGGTCAACTGGTTAACAAAAAACCCAACCAAACCAAAACCAACAAAAGAAAACAAAAAAAAAACCCACAAACAAACAACCTCCCCCAGTTTCTACACCCTCTCTAGTGCAAAGTGGAAAGTCCCTTCCAGATAATTTAAAAAGAAAACTACAAACCTGTTTTTCCTAAATGACTTAACTTTTCAGTAATTTCATGGCCTTTTCCTTGTGACTTCTGGACCTAATGGAAACCTTATTGATCTCTTCACAAACTGTACAACTGAAAACCAGGACTGCCTCTGGTAAAAAAACCTCACAGAAAAAACTCAGCTGGTCTTCCCACAAAATCTACTTTCATGTATGCTGTAATGATGTAGAAACAGATTAAATATAATTTGAAATACTGCCACAGTTCACATTTCATGCCCTATGTTGGCATTTCTGATCTCAGGAGCAGAAAAATAATTTCTCAAATGATTCCATCCATTCATGTTTCATTACTGAATCATTTGTTGGTTTTGACCGTAACATGCTCATCTGGAAACTCAGCTCTCTTCCTTACCTAGCATTGAAGTGTCAACATAATGTATTTCTTAACCCCACATTGCTTCCCGGTGCCTTCTACACAGACAACTTTGTCTGCATTTTAATGTTAGCTGGCTTTGGATGGATGACACATCCACATTTCATTTATAAAGGACTTAATTCTGCAGAAGTAGGACTAGATCCCAACTCTCTAGGTCCTACCAGAACAACAACTTTAAGGCTAACTTTATGGAGTATTTCAGGGTACTTTCTGATGGACAAGCATTCCCACTTTGGTGACAACAAATACAACCTTGCCTTCCAGTAAGAACTGACGTTGGGATGAGTGTGGAGAGCCCTTCTCAAAAGAAATGGCTGTCCTTCTGGCTTACATGTAAGAGCTGGCATACTCTATGCCATCTGCTCCCAGAAGGCAGGAGCAACAATAAACCACCACTTTCCTCTGTTACTAGGTTATCAAGTGGCATACTTGGCAGGTTTTTTATTTCCGTGGGAGGTGAACCGTGCTGGCAAACCAAAACCTCCTGTCTAGCCCAAGGAGGGTCCTGGGTGCCTCCCAGGGGAAGGAGTCCTCTCTTGTGCTCCGAAGGCTTTATTAACCAGAATATAGCTTCAGTGTATAGATACAGATCTCACCAGGCAGGGATTACAGAAATGGGAAACTTGCATCACTTAACAGACCACAATGATAGCTATAGCGTCGTCTCCCTGGAAGTGAACTTAAGCACAGGGGAAAACAGGATGGAAATAGGCCAAGTCATCTCCAGATCTCAAGACAGAAAAAATGGTTTTCCTTAGCTGGATGTTTCCTCCATTTCCCTGTCATAGGCATACCAGACTTGCTTTCTAAAGTACTTGTTCTTCCTTTCAGAGAAACCGGATTGAAACGCAGTAGTTGGACTTTTTTTTTCCAGCCCCAGGTAAGTTGCTCATACTAATCCTCAGACCTCTCAGCATTGTCTGCTTAGACCCTAGATGCAGCACCCAACGCAGAAGGGACCTCAAATATACTGCCATTTAGCATTCAGCTTTGCAGTTACCGCTCCTTTCATCTCACCCCTGCAACAGTCTATACCCTTTGTCACTGGGCCTGCCAGAGCTTTCCAGTATGCAAAGGTGAGAACTAGATATAGTCTAGGAAATATTTTCTATTTGTACTCTCAGTACTTCATGAAATGCAAGCAGACAATTTGGCAAACATTTTCTTTCGTGCAGCTCCACCCATATCCCTGAGCTACAGCCTAGCGACCAGCCATTTGGGTTATAAAAATTTTTCTAACTGCATTAATGTTACTAATATTCACATATTCTACAACGTAAAATATTCATCAAAGTATTGGAAGTGTTTAAGTATTTATTACTCATTTTTTCCCAGGGCCCTGTATGAGCACCTGGAGAAATGACTGAAGAAGCCAGCTTCATAAAATTGATTGCATGCATGAGGACAGACTCAACATTGCTGTTCATTAGCTTTATTAATGTTAAGCACTTTTACTACCCTAGTACCTTGCTTGGTAACTCATGCTTGCAAAAAAACAGATGAGAAAACACAGATTTCTCTGAAGCATGAACACAGTGAAACATTCAATACTCTGCTATAATCAAAGACAAAAAACACTTGGGAACCTAACCTGGTTTTAAAGCTGGGCATGTGATAAGAAAGGGGGTGGAGAGATGTTTTGCTGCACATGTTCTGCCATGAAACACTGAAACAGAGAGCAGTTTAAAACAGTGTGGGCCAAGTAGCCCTGGGGCCGGATCCAGCCCTTGAAACACTTTAACTTGGCCTCCTGACCTAAGCAAGACTTGTCTTAGAGAAACCAAGAACAGGACATATTATCCTGCTAGCCAAAACTGCTGCTTTCTCCTGCTTGCTCCCCATCTGTCAGAGCAAGCTGTGACGTACAACGCACTTTTTGCCTTCTCAAAGAGCACAGCTGAGCCATTCCTGATGTATTCCATGCTGCTGTACAAAGTGGGTCCTCGGCTCCCTTCTCCTCCACTACACCACAGAGAAGGAAGCGTGTGTGCCCCAGTAGTGCCTGAGCTCTATACTACACCTTTGACTCACGCGCATCTCAGGCTGTGCTCACGAGCTGCACGTGCAGCGTTGCTCAGCCAGAGAGACCAGCACATCCAATGCCCAGAAATGAGTTAGAAGACCTTTCTCTGCTCTACTTGTTTACCGGAAAAGTGCAAGCGCGTAAAAAGTTCCTGGGACTTTTCTCACTGATGCTGTTCAGTGCTATGCTTTCCATGTCTTCCTTTCAGTTTTCCATGCTGTATTGAGGCCTTTGTAGTATCAATACAAGATGACAGCCTCTACAGTGCCAGTAACATCCCCATTAGCCAGCTGAGTGGGAAGCAAGTGACCCAAACCTATGTGCGCCACACAAGTCAGACTGGAAAAAGAACAGGCATTTAAGATCAGTAACTGTATTTTTTAATAAAGCTGCTCATTCTATGAACAAAAGGCAATGATTGCTCCATTACTCAAAATGAGTTCTCAGAGTAGCAAACAATCGTAATTTATTGCAAAACCCTCATGCCTTCCTAGTTTGTCATGCAGCTGCTTATACCATGTGGCTTTTTATCAGGTGTCTGGACATAATAAACTGAGCAGCGTTGTTGCTTCTTAAATAAATGACCCCTTACCCCATTATGCCTTTACCATACATCTGTTATGACTTTTAACTCCTAACATTTGTCAGGTTGGACAGTGCTTTGAGCAACATGACCTCGTGGAAGATGTCCCTAGCTTTGGCAGGGACATTGGATTAGATGATGTCTAAAATTCCCTTCTGACACAAACCATTTTCTGATTCTACCTCAGCAGTACACATGATTTTCTTTCATAGGCACGTTCCTGTTGTGTAAAACTGCAGCATCATCTTTCTCAGAGCACAGATTTCTCTTTTTGGGTCACAGGTGTGTATAATTGCTTTATTTACCTGTATGGATTTCAGTTTAACTGGCCAGTTTCTGCTTTGTTCATATTAGTTCAAATCAGGCGCATCTCATGATCTAATGGACAAGCATAGTTATGTTCTGATTAAACTAATCCTAACAAATTAGAAGAAAATAAGCACATACTAAATTAGGTAGAAAACTGAGCAAGGACACAGAATGACAGTAAAAATAATATTGTGACATTCACAGTAATTTGTAAAATTCCTTCTGCATATAGTTTGCCAGAAGTCCCAACAGCTACCATATTTTCTGCAATACTAAAAGATAACGAAGTGTTAGAATTCTCATGTCAATGTGCGGAAAGTATAAATGCACACAACTACCAAAGATAGACGATTACATAGAATAAAAGAAATGAGATATGAAACACTCCACTGGCAAAATCTAATGATTTTGGGATCAGTCTGAAGTAAATGTATGACTGAAACAGATGATTTACAGGATATTAAGACTCTAAACAAATTAAAACATCAATGAATACCCAAATTTGGGCTCAAATGTTTTAATAAGAGCAAAAAGAATTGCTTTGTTTGAAATAATCTATTGTAATCTTAAGTAATTTCCTTCTGGGCTCCCTTACTGAACTATTTCATTTGCATGTCTGCCTTTAACTTCATTACAAGCAGATTTACTGCACTGCGTATCAGCCAGCTAGCATCCCTGAAGTGATCCCTATTTGCATCATCATTCCATGTAATTTCACACTTACTTTGTATGCCTGTCTATCAAATCATAGTAAACTTTCTGCAACTTTTTTTAACTCCTGATTTTAAGTGAATTTCTGGAAAAAAGCCCTCCCTTTACACAAATTCACCACCACTGAGAAACAATAAACAAAAAACAAATTAGGTAAAAGCTTGGTGTGTCAATAACTGTATACCTCTTTGCATTTTAAATGGCCATTTATTACTATACAGCCTTCATGACTACAGATTTGAGAGAAAAACATTACTGCAGGAGAAAGAAAAAGGGACTTCTAATCACCGAACTTAATTTACTGGTATATTTTTTTTTTTTTCTTTAAAATCAAATCACTGCAGTCTCCATTTGAAGAACTTGTGCTCTCTTTCTCTATTCTAAGCATTTGTGCTGTTCTCTAATCTAACTACTGAGTATCAAGGGATTTTTCTTCTGAGCATTCAAAAATAAAATTCCTCCTCAAACTCATTTTAGCTCATTTCTTCTTTAACGACAATTCTTGTTACTTCACTTTTCACACACCCACACGACTTTTTGAAAGACTTTTCAAATCTTGTAGACTACTGATTCTGCTGAACAAAATATCCACTGTTGTTTGACAGGCTGTATAATCACTGCAAACTCCACAAAAGCACTCCCATCTCACCAACAGGTTAATTTTTCAGTCTAGCAGGACAAGAATTTTTCTTGCTTTTCTTAATTTTTTTTCTGGGCAAAATGATAACCATTCTCCAGAGAGCTTCTCTTTCACTTGATGACAATTACACTGTTTCAACTTTCAGTGTAGTTACTAAATGACTGCTCCCTTAGCCGACCAACTGGTAGCAGAGAGACCAGGTGGAAGACTCATTAAGTAACATCTAGGGTTCATATATGCTGTGAGATGAAGAACCCTTTCTGTAAGGGTTCCCTGTGGGAATCTGAACAGCATTTATAAATATAGATAGTACTGGGCCCAGCAGGGACAGAGTTAGCTTTCTTCACAGCAGGCCCTATGATGCTGTGTTGTGGATTTGCCACTAAAACACTGTTGATAACACACCCATGTTTTGGTTACTATCGAAGAGTGCTTGCACAGCCTCCAGGCCTTCTCCTTTTCCTCTTCTGTCCCCCTCCCAGCAGATAGGCTGAGATGGGAAACAAGTTGGGAGGGGACACAGCCCAATGGGTATCCCATGCCATATAATGTCGTGCTCAGCAATAAAAATGGGTGGAGGAAGAAGAGGGTGGGCTTTTTGACTTCCAAGGTGATTGGTTGGAGACTGGCTTGGCGTCCGTCTGCCTGTGGGAGGTGGTGAACGATTTCCTTTGCTTCACTTTTTCTCCCCGCCCTCTTCTTTCTTTCACATACTAAACTGTATTTATCTCGACCCACGGGTTTTCTTGCTTTTGCTCTTCCTATTCTCTCTCTCATCCTACTGGTGGTGGGCCAGAGGGGGCGAGTGAGCAGTTGTGTGGGTGCTTAGCTGCTGGCTACAGTCAACTCACCACATTAGATAAGTATACCCCCATAAAAAGGGACATGTGTGGCATAACATTAATTTCTAAAGCTTTTCAGGCTATGCCAACTTCGCTATCAGTCACTATGCAGTGAATGCTTCCTCCCATCAGTCTATAACAGTTCTCAAGAAGCTGCTGTCCAGCTCAAAACTGCTCTGGCCTAGCTTCATTTAGACCCCTAGCACCTCCAAAACTCACCCTGTAATGGAACAAAAATGCTATACCTACTACAGAGGTTCCTCAGCTGAAGAGAAAAAGAGCATTTGCAGTGCCTGATTGACAGGGAAGAAGACAGAATTTTAGATCTCATATCTATTTATTTCTGCTTTTGCTTCTCCTAGATAGCACATATTAATACTTTTTTTTTTTTTTTATCCAAAGCAAGAAAAAGCTCCTTAGGTCTGAAGAGCGCTTTGATTGTCTTAGCAATAACGTGAACAGGTAAGAATTCTGGCTTTGTAAAGTGTTATTATGTTTTAGATGACCATAATATCATCTAGGGGTCTGAAATGTTTCAAATACTGCAGGGGCACAGCAGCTAAATAACAGGTAGGTAGAAAAGCACATGAAAGGGTAACCAGCTAGGGGAAGAGCAACACCTGTGGAAAACTTAAGATCAGCACAACTGAACAGCCTATGCTTAAAAAAGAAGAGTAAATAACTAGCATTAACTGGCATTTAGCAAGGTTTTGGGCCACTGAAATAATCAGTGACTCTACCTGGAAGGAAGAGGATGAAGCAGGCACTGAATAAATGCATCAAACTTGACTAGAGCCCACAAGTCTTTCAACCGCTTTCCAGTCTAACAAGGAGAAACATGGTCTGGCTGAGGAAAAAGAACACAGTCTTTCAGTACGGTGTGTTTCAAAGCCCTGTGCTCCAGATTACTTAAAAGTATGTCATGGGCTGGAGTCAAAGACAGTTGCCATATATGCTACTGGCAGTACATTTATCATTTATCAGTGGGGTCTAGCTCTCCAGCATCAATAAATTATTCCTCATTTTCTGCCCTGTATTCTATGTATCCACTGCACAGTGCTACTCTAACATATTAAGCAGATACTGTATTTTGCAGCAGAAGAACTCTAGATGCTGATATTCACAGTATTGTTTGTCATTTGCACTCAAATAACAGAAATTTCTAAGATCTCTGGTGACCTCTGAGGTTCAGGTCTTTCCCCTGATCCTGCTGCATGCCCAGAAATTTTTCTTCTTTCACAGAAAGCAGCAGGAGTTTTGCTCTGTCTAGCAAACAGGTTGGGGTTTTTTGGGTTTTTTTTTTTGTTTTTTTAAATATTGAATTAAAGGGGAGTGGGATAAAGTGCCTAAATCTGTGAAATGCCATGGTATTTCTACATACATGTGCTATCGATAGTCAGAGTTTTCAGACACAGGTTTATATGTTCAGGTTCTTAAAATCATGTTACATTCCTAAACGATAGCTAAGATAAAGAATGAGAACAGCAGTTGAAATAGCAGTTATTATCTGTACTGCACTCAACTGTGTCAATTAAAAAGCTACTGTTCTCAGGCTGTGCAAATACACACCAGCAAAAAATTATCTAGTGAAACATTTCTTCTGTGGGGAAAACACTGGTACAGCATGTGGTAAAATTAGGCACTTTATGAGAAACAAAGGCAGGAAAAAAGGTAAAACACAATTTTCCCTTTGAAACATGTATCATGTAAATTATACCCCTAGTCAATCAGATAAATAATTAACCTCTGAAGAATATAGTTTTCCAAGGCGAACCAAGGTCCTCCTCTTATTTTTGCTTACCTCTGGAACAGATCCAAACTTGGCACACGTATTAGCTTTCAGATTCAACTATTATAAAATGGTTGCTGTACCCTGGCCATTCTGCATTATTGTTCTAGTCCAGGTACATCTTCATGTTTAAGCTGAAGGATGGTGATATGGTCGTCAAAACAACAGAATGCAAATCAGAAGACAGGCTCTGCTAGAGACTTCATCCCCTTCTCTTTTTGTAAAATGGAGAAGATATTTTTTTCATTCTGCAAGCAAGTTTCAGGACTTGGTAACAGGCTGCAAACTACTTTGAGACCTTTGGACATCAATTTAAGTGAAAACTTTTCTCTCTCTCCCAAAAAGACAATCTATGCATTTGATCAGTGACCTCTACACTGTTGTCTTCAGAAAAATCATTTCCCTTTAAGGTGCTTTGTTGCTTTCACGCACTTCGGTGACAGTTGGTTTTATTTGATGGCTATGTATTTACTACTTTCAAACTGTAATCCATTCTCTCAGAAATACAACCTGCATGCACAGAAAACAGCTAAAAGAGGCAAAAATTCCAGTCTAATTTGGGTCCATTTTGCTTACAGCATGCAAACAATATGAAGTTCATCTTCATGGCTTCTAAAAGCCTTCTGACAATCCAAACCCCAAACAGTGGAGAGAAGGTGGCAACACAGAAAAAGAATACCAACGTACTTTTTAATAAGTCAAACCAAGGTACTCGCAACTCAGCAAAACAAAATTCTTTTCAATGATCTGTTACGTAACGTGAAGTAACACTGTATTTCACTTGAGTATTTCTATGGAGAGAAAATCCGAATGTTTGAGCAAAAAATTCTACAACATGGAATGTGAGTTCACACAAGATGTCGTGGTTCAACCCCAGCCAGCAACTAAGCACCACACAGCCACTCGCTCACTCCCCTGCCCCGATGGGATGGCAGGGGGAGAGTTGGAAGAGCAAAAGTGAGAAAACTCGTGCGTTGAGATAAAGACAGTTTAATAGATAAAGCAAAAGCTGTGCCCGTAAGCAAAGCAAACCAAGGAATTCATTCACTACTTCCCATCGGCAGGTGGGTGTTCAGCCATCTCCAGGAAAGCAGGGCTCCATCACGCATTATGGTTACTTGGGAAGACAAAACACCATCACCGCAAACATCCCCCCACTTCCTTCTTCTTCCCCCAGCTTCATATGCTGAGCATGACACCATATGGTATGGGATACCCCTTTGGTCAGTTGGGGTCAGCTGTCCCAGCCGTGTCCCCTCCCGACTTCTTGTGCCCCCCCAGCCTGCTCGCTGGTGGGGTGGGGTGAGAGGCAGAAAAGGCCTTGATGCTGTGCAAGCACTGCTCGGCAGTGACTAAAACGTTGGTGTGTTATCAACACTGTTTTCGGCACAAATCCAAAACATAGCCCCATACTAGCTACTATGAAGAAAATTAACTCTGTCCGAGCCAAAAAACACCACACTACCGAAAGCAATAGAGGTTTCTTTGTCCTAATTTTATAAGGTATTTCTATCATGCTCCTATATTTTAAGGAAAATAATCTAATCCTCTTAGCTTTGTTTGTGCTATGAACAGCAACAAATCAACAGTGAAGAGTCACCTGTGCTTTAATAGTCTTTCCGAGAGTAGATCCGTGTGGTTTGTACCAGGGGCCGTATGTACTTTGACTCTTGGTGACCTATTGTGAAACCTGCTGCGGTATGTGGCCTCTGCCTCTAGACAAGAGCATCCTTCTTGATCTATGGTGTTGCATTTGTTCCATCTTCACCACAGCCTGCCATCAACTGTAACTGCTTTCCATATAAACCCAATAAGCATCTAAATATGTTACCTGCAGCACTGTATCCCCTCAGAATTTTTTATGAGCAAATAAGGGTTGAAGAGCATGATGCACCGAATTATATGCTATATACTGTAAAATCTGTCACAGCTGAGGAAAGGTTAAGCAAATGTGAGTGTTTTGCATAAATCTGAAAGAAATACATTCCCTGACTGATGACTGAAATACAGTTAGTTGCTGCTTGCAGGAAGCTACCAGGTACCCACTGCAAGTCATAAAAATCACTTTTAATCGCATGATGTGGTGAGGTCTACTTCTGCTTCAGGAGGGCAAGAGAGACGTAAAGACGAATTATAACTTTAAGACACTGATATATGTAATTTCTGTTAAAAGAAGTCTGTAATATTTTTTCTTCTCATTTAAGGGAGGGAACCAATCAAACTTGGGTAATCAGCCTTCTTTTATGCTAATGACATCAGTATTAGAAAACGCTTAGCAAGCACAGCTCACTAAAAATGTATTTGACAGCCATTTTAAAGGCAGCTGCTACTAGATTAGAACTTGATATGAATATAGATCTCAAATATCACCTTTTCAGTGAGGACTTTCAGTTCTCAAGACCAGAAAGAAGGAGCAAAGAACAAAATAAAAGCCAAGGAGGAATTGGAAATAAAGGAGGAAATAAAGCAAGAGAGAAAAAGGGCAAAGCAACTTACATCTGACACTCGGCATGTGGCCTCATACAGCATCGCATTCTTATTTAATACCAGTAGTGTTAGTCTACTGCAATTACCTTTACTGTCGCTTACATTTTTCTAATGCATGGTCAGGATCCAGAAGCTTAGTTACTCAGCTTAAAGCAGTGGGCCAAGCTTTGCATTTGGCAGACATACCTGCTGCATTAGAGTAAAACAAGATGCTAATGAACCTGGGATGTAATACATTAGTGGATTATTTTTTTCCTGCTCCCATCTCTCTCTCAGACACCTTGTAGCCACTACTATCAATAATACAACACTATATAACAGAAAAGCAATATAAGCAAGCAGAAATATTGGAGTTACTAAGCAATTGGATTCTACCTTTTCACTTTAGTTTTTTTAAAAGAGTTTTTGGTTTTCCCTAACAGAACATACAGCAATTTTTAACTAACTTGTTCCCTTCCTTCTCCTCTCCCTCAGCACCACACAGAAAGTAGCTACTGAGTGTAAAGACTGGGTAACTTTACAAGAGCTCAGGAGCTGGAAGGACCCCAGCAGCAGATGGGAAGAACAGTACCAGCCAGTTACAAAAGGAGATCCATTTTATTCTTTCCCCTGGGGCCTCTGCCAGCCATGGTGCACACACTTTACTGCGACGTGTGCATGCAGCATAACACTCTTGCGACAGATCTCCATGTGTAGTAAAATGTATGTCAACCTCAAAAGTATTGTAATACTTTACATGAAACACTAAAGCCTATTTTTTGTCTAAATATTTGTAGCAGTGTAGGAAGAATATCTGAATCTAAAGGCCTACAAAATGCACCTATAAAAATGGGTCTGTGGAGGAAAAAAAAGAGTTCCAGACAAACAGACTACTGCTACCAATTATCACTTCAAGCTTACTTGTCAGAGCTCACCTCCTATTAAATGTGGTTACCCTGGCAGGCAGGAATAAAAAAAGCAAGATAGAGATGGCACTGTATAACCTGCTGCCCATAGCAGTCTGGCATTGTTTTTCAATGGACTGCTGAGTGTCCTGCCTTGTCTTTTTGTCTCTCTGTTACAGTGTAAATTCCCTTTTGTGGAAATTTAATAATACATATAAACTCTGACACACAATTCCTGTGATGGGCAAACCTTTGATAGTCAAGTTTTACCGAACAAACTCACACTATGTGTAACTTCATACAGCAGCATACCATGTGAGGAAGTTTAGAAATCGGATTAATTGTGGAGTGTGGAAACTATTTTAAAATAATCTCTAATACTGAAGAGTGGTTATTTGTTGTCACAGCAGGCAACCGTGGAGCCTTGGGAGATATAACTTCGCTGGTTGAGGAGGAATGGGTGAATAGGAAACCTTAAAATTCAATATATTTTTAAATTCAAAAGCTTTAGCAGACACCATAAAGAAGAGACAATGATACTGCAGGGGAATTACAGTTTAAAGAATATGAAAATCAGCATAACCCAAGTATATTTCATATTGGTATTTCCATTCCTGCCTAAAGTGCTTGAAATTTCCCCAGGAGTGTCAGATGAACTGTTGTACTGTTGAATGCTGAGGAACACAAGCATAATAATAATGAAAAAATTAACAACATACCTAAGGGGCAGGAGTGATATAGACCAAATATCTAGCTTTAACAAACTGGTTAAAAATACCCAAGCATTCCTGAAAAATAGGCAGTCACATGATAGATTAATATGAAACTTGCAATTTTGCTCAATTTCCAGCCTGTCTCGACTTCAGCAGTTAGGCAGACAGGATAGACTGACAGAAGAGAGAGCTAGGGATTGACAGACAAACAATGGCCTTGCAGCCTGAGTCATGAATTCATTGACTTATTACTCTGTGGAGCACCAGGCTCTAGCTAACTCATGCTGAAATAGCAAGCAGCGAAAACCACACAGGAACAAATATCATCAAATACAGAAGATACACGGCTTTGGCACTTGGTCATGCCTGCAGCTCAGTGTTCCAGGGGTAACTTGTTAATGCTTCATACCTTAGGGAGGTTGCAGACTACTGCACTGATGTTTATTACACTTTAGATGAGCTCAGGTTAAGCAAAGGAAAGCCAGCTCATGAGTACTGAGCAGACCCCAGCTGATTTCATTAGTTCTTTACCATCAATTCAAATGGGATGCCTCCCCTTCAGCAGAGCAGATTCTGCAGTCATACAGGTGCTTTGTATGTCTGATGCAATGGAAATACCAAAAGAATACAAACGCTACCTACATTTTCCAGCAAAAACATAAGACAAGTTAAATTTTGACCACTACAAACCATTTCACTAACAATGATGGTGGTTTGGTATATCTGGAAGGGAAAAAGAACTGAAATACAAGCAGATTCTCTTGCTTGGGATCTTCTTCCCAAGACCTGTACAAGACTCATAACTCCCCAACATACCACCAGAAAGTGAATCATAGAACTGGACTCCATAGTCCAAGGGACATACACCTTGCACCATTTTCCCTTCCCATAAGAGAAAACAAAGTAGGAAAAAGATAATGAAATCATACCTCTCTACTGTGCAGTTCAGGCTGCACAGTTTTGGAAACCATGAGGTCCTCAATTTACAAGCTTTAGGGACAGCTTTCATTTACATTTTTATATTTCACTTCGTTTTGCTCTACCTGTTTGGCTGTTTAACTAGTCAAGACATTTAGATTTCCCTTTTTTCACCAGTTTAACTTTTTGATTGCCTTATATAATAAAACATTGTCAATGTTTAAGATGTAAATGCCCAGTTTAGAAAAAAATGTGCAATATCCAAATTAGTTTTGTTACTGTAATAAATAGAAACCCATGAAAACTAGAGCTCTGTAGAACCACAAAATATTGGCACAGAAAGGGCTCAGGGAGAGGCTCTTGTGCCTCCAAACAGCTTGAGAAGCCTAAACAAAGAATTTGTCCTCAGTTCTCAGTGCAGGATTGTGTACCCCAAAACTCATGCCCAAACTACGCACCCAATGAGTTAAAAAGCAAGCAAGTAACTAGAAGAAACCTATTAAGACCAACAGAAGAAATTTTAGGGAATGAGCTATCTCTTCTCTCATGTTCAGTACCTTGAAGGTCTCTTATTTAATCAACATACCAGAAGATCATTTACCAGCCCAGTATTTTTTCAGGCGATGTCTTATATAGCCAGAAACAAAAAACTAGTCAGAGATCTTTATGTAAACCTTTTGTTTCACAAAGCATGTACCAAGGATGCCAATCTCTGAAATACATTCTGCTTTTCATTGTAGTTTTCTGTCAAATTAATCCACGCGAATATAGATACCACAGCGTAAAATACTGTGCATCTTCGGACATACCCCAAAATAACACACAGAACATATTAATGAAATATAATTACACAAGTTCATCTACATCAGCACATCTTGTGGAAGACCTGAGTCACACTCAGGTCTTTGTAGGGTATATATGCAGCCAGGCTTTCACTGAATTACAAGGCAGAAATTAATCAAGCAGCCTAATTCTCTTCTATTTACAGTAGTAAAGGAATCACTTATCAACTGTTGAAATGTTTAACTGCAGAATTCAATAACTGAAAGGCATTTTCAAAAAAGAAGCCCTCTCCAAACCTCCAAAGAATGTACCACAAAATTATATATGGCCACCAAAAAGAGACAAAAGAAGATAATAAAGAAAAAGAAAATAACATTAAATCAAGCTATGCTGCTTTTTAACAGAATAGAGTAACAGAATAGAGTATTATGCCTCCTCTTCAGGCAGAAAAAGAGATAAGTCTCGTAACTCAAGAGGGTTTTGTATGTACACACACGTGGTATTTATAAAACCACTTATGACATCTGTGGCTGAAGGTAAATAGTCATTACACTACAAGCAGTACTTCACAAATGTAGCAATTCCTTCAACATCAGTGGAGCAACACAGACATCTCCAGTCTTACACCAAGCAGACCCATTTGAAGACGAGTTTTTTTTGTTTCTTTTGTGGGGCTCAAAAAGAAAAAAGAAATTGAGAGTATCTGGAGATAACTGCAGTGACTCTTGTGAAAGAACTGGAAACAACAGAAATGAGAAGATCCTCTGGGAGCTCCAGTAAGCAAGCAGTAGAAGAACCATTCTTATATACTGACTAAATTTGATGCAGAAGAGCAATAGTGTGCATGCAAAGAAAGGGTAGCAGCTGACCTTCCTTGACCAACAAAATCAACAGTGGTATATACACAGGGAGGCAACTGCCTACCAAGGCAGAGGAGAAGTACACAAGCCATGACCCAACACACACTGAAGCAAACAAGTTTTGCACTGGCTTCAGTGGATCTCATAGCACTGATGTGTTTTTTACCTCTCATCAACCACAAACACCATCACTTAAACTTCCTCTTCAAAACCCAACAATTAGCACTGGACAGTTTCTACAGCAGTGAAGAAAAGCATGTTATCTTCTACTCAGGCTCACAGTACAGAGAACATCTTACATTTTTATTATAGCAGACCTGTAGAAAAAGGTTCTGGCAAATATAGATGTAAAATAGCTTTTTCTACTCCTCTCGTATTCTGAGATGATTAAAAAAAAAAAGCTGAAGCTGAAATGTGTGGTATAAAAAAAATAAATCAAATTCTGCTCTTTTTCTGAAAGCTCGAGCTTTTACTTATCTGCACATGTTGCTATATAGCCTTGATTGTATCCTGCCTGCTGGATAGCCACATCTCTGCTTTGGTGTCCTATAATGCTTAGGCTGTTTGGTTTCATTTTCCTTCAATCTCTGAAAAAACTCCAGGTCCTTTCTCTAGTGCTCTTGCTGGGTAGAGACAGTAGGAGCGCTACAGGAGCAGTGACGGCTCCTGAGACCCCATAATTCCTTAGGCATTAATTTGTCAAGAGCTCCAACCTTGTGCATAAGGGGACAAGTTAAAGCTCATACAGGATCTAAATTTTCCAAGGAGTCCAGACTCTTCACCTAAAGCAGAGCATAAAAAAATACAGGTATCTGTGAAACAACAGGTGCTCGTACGCCCTATTACACTTCAAATTCCTTGCCATATTTCAGAACTCCCCGGGGTTAGGTCAGAGGTTCAACACACAGCTTTTCTTGAGAAAAGGGAACCAGTTGCCCCCTTTTAAGCAATCTGTTTCCTTTTCTTCTCTCCAAACCTCCCTATTGCAAACACTTTTGTTTTATAATCCCCACCCTCTTCACCTGGGGACTCTTCCATCAGCCTCCTTAGGTGATCCAAGTCCCACCAGTGGATCCCAACAGATAATCCCACTGTTGCTTAGTTACTACTCCTCTGTGTTTCAGACTCAAAAATGATCCGTCTGGGGCAATAGCCAACTTTTTGTACAATATCACTCTATTTAAACACATGTTCATTGTAGTTAAAATGACCTGTTATTTTTGTTTTTCTGGCACCGCAGACACTCTCCCTCTTCTCCCTGGTAGATTTTATAACAACACAGGAACAGAGGCTGCCAAGAAAGAAACCAAGCTCCATGTGCAAAGTGGGGTTTGCACCTTGATGCAGACTCTGTTCCCCGCACTGAAGAGAAGGCCCATGCTGCACAAAAACTAAAGAAAAACCAACCCATATTTTAATAGCATGTGACAAACCTGGAGAACATGGTCAAAATATGTGGCTTTGTTTTACACAGAGCTAATTGTGCCAGCTGTATTTTGCTGCAGTGAAGTGCAGAAAATCACTTACAGCATGCTAACACTCTGTGCTGCTAGGTGATATATGAACTCATTCTGCTGTTTCCATCAGAACTCATATCCATTACAATTTGACATTCCTACACAGCATCTTTCAAACTTCCACAGACCATACTTCTTTTTTCCTCAAAATCTGCAGTTACAAGCTTGATCCTTATTTCCCAGTCGTTGTAAGCCACACCAATTCCCCCATCCTCAGCTGAATTATTCTAGATTCCCTAAGCATCCATGAGTGGAGAATCAAGAAACTGGCAGAAAATGAGACAAAAGTTTTTACCTTCCTCAATTCCTGCAGGCAAACAACTGTCTACAACATGAGATCTGATTAGCACTAGACTCCTGTCTCAGTCTGGAGAAGTTGCTAGTGGTTCCAGACCACGACAAAATGTTTCGCAAACTCCTTCCTATGCCCAGCCATGAATTTCACGCTGCAGTACAAAATGCTGTTTTGCTTTGGTTTTAAACTTGCCTGTTTACCTTGCAGATACGCCACCCAACACGCTTTCCTCACAAAGTAGCTACCTTTTCTCCAACTAAGCATATGGAATAACTTACAAAACAAAGACAGGATGCTGCTTGTGGAAGACACACTGGTAAAGATCTATGGCAAAATCTTGCTTCTGTTCCCATCTACAAAGTAAGTTAATATGAATACGTCCAATGCCTTCAGCAAGAATTTGATGTCACTTCTACAGCATTGGAAGCTGAATTTTGTAGACAATTCAGGAGAAAATAACATCAGAACCTTAAATAAAAATGGCAATTTAAACAACAGGAAAAGAAAACAAATTTAGCTGCCAGCTGGGCAATAATATTAGTGCAACATTCAAAAATGAGTATGCTTACTGTAGAAACTATCTCCAACAGCTTAATTTTCATTAGAAAGCAGATTCCTGTATTTTACAGTGCAAGTGCTTGCAAGATAAAGGACTACTGTCAGTGAATAAAGGCATGAAAACTCAACAGTTACTCAACAGTGTTAAAAACAAGCTAGCTGATAAAGATACACAAAAGTAACTTAAAATCACTAAAAAGCTGGAAGCACACAGAATAAGCTTACACAGGAAATTGTTTCAAGATTGGTGTTCTAGAGGCCAGTTTTGTTCTGGAAAGAAGTTTTTATCATCTGTCAATGACCACAGAGGGGACCTACCAGAAAGCACAATTGCTCCCTTCCCACATGCATGTCCACATTTCCCACCAAGGGGCCTTCCAGAGACCCTGTCTGGGAATCCAGACTGAGGGACACCCTGCAGGGTATCTGCCCTGTAATGTAAATACAGCCTTTATATATTTTTCAGATGCTCTCTCAAGACTCTTAATCTGGAGGCCATGTATTTGCCACTAATGTCCTTACTGTTGTAGAAGAGAATGACGCCTGCAGGTTGATTGGAAAACCATTTATTGCCCAGAAGCAAAGGGTCATGAGGGCGCTGTGTTCTGTGCACTCAGGCACACCACCACTGCCATTAGCAGGAACTGTGTGCCAGGCGAGAGCTCAGGACAAGGCTGGGATATATTTCCCTAAAAGTGTTGATAAGATTCTCAGAGACTGTCAACAAGATGATGACATTAAAAAGGGTGGTAGAACACAACAAGGTATGAAGTTCAGCTTATGCTAAGTAGAAAATCAATCAAATCCTTCCCAAACCAATCAAATACCTTTTCGTATTTCTATTGTGGCATTCAACATATTTGCATTATGTCTTGGTTGTACCTGTGCTCCCACCCCTCAAAATCCAACCTCACTTAGCACTGTGAAACGATAATGAAATTGCAATAAAACATTAAAAAAAGAAGAAATGTCAAGATTTTCATAGAAAAAAGATAAATGTTCACAGGGGACCTTACTATTGCTATCAATTCTTATGCTGAAAGCTGGAAGATAATACAGTAAGGAGTGATAATACATAAACCTAAAACAGAAAGCTCTCTCTAAGCAACCATTATAGCTTAAAGATGTTGAACATTTGTGACTGAGCACACAACCCCTGACTGTATTATATTCTGTGGGGCAGATCCTCAGATAGCAATTTGGAGTCCTGAAATCAATTTATGTCAGCTGAGGAACTGCCTTATGAGAATGTGAAACTTACATTAAGCTGAGAATACCAATGCACTTATTTACTTCTTTACCTCTTGACTAGAGGCCCAATTATTATTTCAGAGATTTAATGGACTATATTCATGACTACTGATATTGTTCAGTGTGTTATTTTAACTGTTTTTATACTGTGATGCATAACATAACTTCTACAAGCAGCTGCATAACCCACTGTCCCAATGCATTATTATTTTCTCAATGGGTTACATTAAATCCCCTGATACACACACAGACTGCTAATTCTGATGCAGTGGAGTAACGTTCACATTGCCATTAAGATTTTCTGTTCCCTGTGAAAAAATGCACTTTTATCCTGAATTACTTTTTATATTAGGGAAAACAAGGAGAAACAAATGCAATAGCTCCATGAAAGATTGGTATGTGTGTCTTCTTGGGGGCAGCTAGTCTCAGAGCTGCAGTCAAGTACATGCCTTGTGTTTAGTTTGTACAGGTTTTGACCAATAAAAGTCACTTGAAAGATCTGTACACATTCCTTTCTGAGCTCAGATTTTCTTTGCATTCAGTCTATGTATTAAGCTATATCACACACTCAAGAGTCCCCTCTTACCAAAATATTAATTTAGTGCACTGGGAGGAAAAGTGGCACCTCAGTTAAAGCAAGAGAGTACCAACAATTTCTTTTTCTCTCAACATTCAAAGAAACTGCAACTATTATCTCCCACATGATACAAAGCAGACACTACTATGCTCTTGCTTTGTCTACAATTAAGGCCACTTAGAACTTCAAAATCAACGTGAAGTAACCACAGATATGCACAGGAATATCCCTCCTGCACAGAAACATCTAAATCAGCTCACTGGAGGCTTATATGCAGCACAGTCCAAAACACACAGCCAATGTGCTTTCCCTGTCCTCTTGATGACCAGAAGTGGAAGACTAACGCCCCATTCCCAAAGCCATGCAAATGTAGGTTGAGGTTTGCCTCATTTCCCTAAAACGGAACTGCCTCCTTTCCCTAAAAACATTACAGTCTAAAGAAGAGTAAAATCCAGACAAGGGTAGACAGACATCAAACACTGAAGCCTACAGGGAAGAATCTGGGGACTGTTAAAAGAAGAAGCAGGAATTAAAAGTCATTCTCCCATTTTCGAGGTTAAGAGAGATGAAATTGTGGCTCCTGGGGTGCCTTTCTGCAGAACACTCTAGCTGCCTTTATGCCCACTTTGATGTGCAATGGAAGCTGCATTTTCCACCTCTCTCATGGACTGAAGCAATTTCTGTTCAACACACCGTCGTCCAATTCAGCTTTGCTAAAGCAAACGGGTGAAGAAAACAGTAAAGCTTAAGAGGTGCATGCATGTGTCAAGCACACATATGCCCACATACCCTATTTTGCAGGAACAGAAAGTGCAGACCTGCCCTGCACTACTTTACCACCAGCTCTTTAAAACAAAACTCTACGCTCTGAACAATGCCCTTTTGTTAATTGACAATGCAACAGTTACAGGGCCTGTGTTTCATGCTTTTCCCATTAAAATGCAAATCTCTGCCTTGACACAATGAGACCCCAAATGGAATTCTGTACAAGTAATGCAAAAGCACAGAGCTTGTGCCAGCTACTGATAATGACGACTTCTACAATTATTTTAATTGCTTTCATGTTTATAATTTTATGCACACATTTCCTTAAGGAAGGAATAATTTTTAATATAAACTTAACAAGGAAGATGTGACCTTAAATTAAGTTTTCTGATCTCAAACAATAAATTCCACGATAAGTTAACAGAAACAATACAAGTAGCATAAGAAGATTAATAGGAGGATTTTAGCCAAAATAGGCTTTTCTAATCTGTGGGTCTGACAGTTCCATAAAAAAATAGCAGACAAGAAGAAATAATAGGAAAGTTATAATCACAATAATGATGATATATAATAAACCACGTCTATTTGAAAGCTAATGCTGTGAGTGCAACTTTGCACCAAAATTTCTTGAGCACAATATTGACTGCCTATAAAGTTATCTTTCGCTTCTTGTTCTGGTATGTATGCAAATGAGAAAAGCCACAGATCTTAAAATATGCAGTAAACTGGACCAGTTACAAAATTTACATAGCCACCTGAATAAAACAGGAAGAAACTTTAACCATGGGAGACTATAAACATAGTAGTTTATGAAAAGTCACAACTAGCACTCATCTCTGCATGACTGTCAAAGAATACTGCTGTAAATACTGAAATGATACCTTACAAAAGGAAGCATAATTCTGCTCTTTGAGATTTAAATGCTGTTTAGTGTCTGCTTCTTTTTAGTTCGAGGATTGAGCGATTACCTTTATGAAGGTAAAACTAGACAGGCAAACTCTGCTGTTAAGAGCACGTGAAACAAAGAATATTAGTGAGTCTGACCCCACCTTCCTTTTCCATCCAGAAAGTCAGTCAAGGGCCAATACTAGAAAGGGTTCGATATCAGCTCCAGTTGCATGTCCTCTTTCTAACAGCCAGATGTGGGCCCCATGCACTGCTCTACTAGAAAGTATTACCACATTAGCCACTATTACTATTTACCAACTCAGCTGGAATCCCAGGGCAAACAAACTGCCTTACAACTTTAATTCCGTAAGAAAATAAAAATGAATACTGTGGGTCAACCCAGTCCCAACAGTAGACACCGGGCAAAACACCTTCAGTGCTCTCCACATCAACTATTTTCAGCTGAAGAGATTTCCCGAGTCAAATATGGTTTCCCTCTACTTATTAACCCACCATGGTTTTCTCTTCCAAGTACTAAATCAATCTCCCCTTGACCTAAGGAACACACTTTTAAACTCTGAGCATTCACAGCACCCTGTGGTGATGATTTCCAGGAGTATATTTGCCTGCTCTGTGAAAAATAATCTGTCTGGAACTCAGCTCTTACCAGTTTCACCCAGAGCTCCCTAGCTCTTGCACCAGAAGAGATGCTGATGGAGGCATGCCTACCTCCCCAGTCCCAGCCCCTCAAGATGCCTATCTCTCTCCCCTTTTTATGTTCCCCAACTACTGATGTATTGCTGAAGAACACTATTTATGTAAAGCACATTCTTCCATAAGGATATATTCTGATAGAATTGCACCAGTCTTGGCCCAAGACTGATAAAGGAATCCTAATTTTACCTATTTTTTTTAATAGGAGTTTTTACTGTGATTAAAAATTAATTAAAAGAGCTGGCTCAGTGCTTATCTAATAGTATCTCCTTTTCCATAACAAACTATCAGCTCTTTAGCTGACACATATATCCTGCCCTGAGAGCTGCTCCTTTCCCAAGTAAATTGTACCAAGCAACTCAAAGATCTGTAAAAATACAACTACTGCTAAAACCTCTTCTTGACAGACTTGTCAAGTTCTTGACAGAACTGTATTTTATTCTTCTGAACTTCAAAAAAGTGTCATAAAGATCCTTCTGGCTGTTTCTGAATTATAAAAGTGCAAACAACATTCTTCAGTTCTATCCACATAAAAAATTATTGTTCAAAAGATTTAATAAAATATTGTCATGGGACTGGGATTATAAAGCAACTTTTCCTAAGTCATAAAATCATGGAATAACTTTTGTCAACATGAGAGTCTTTGGTCACTAAAATTCACCTAACTGAAAATTTTCTCATTATACACAGCACTAAATTTATCATGTTATGCTACACACTCATTAGAAAACTCTACTTCTTATTTTAATATCGTTATGTGGGGTAATACAAACCAAACACAGAATTATTTTGGTTGCTTTGCCCTCTCAGCCCCTACTTGGAATCTGTATCTTAGTATTTCCATGACAGTAGCGAAATTGGGGTTTCAAACAAGAAAAGCCTTTGTAAAGCTCCTGGCATTACTCACAAGGCTCAAAGCATCATTTCAATGTTTCTCTACAAATACTGTGTTAGACTGCACTTGCTTTTATTATCAAACAAAACTTGTGGCTTTACCTTGTCTATGTTCTTTCAACCTAATTCTCAGCTGATTTATACATGGTGTAAATCAGGAGCAATTCCACTGCAGACCAAGGAGTCGTAATGAAATCAACACCAGTCCCTAATGATTCACATCACTGAGCTGTCATGCTGTATTGGTTTCTGCTTCTTCACCTTCAAAAGTCCAGAAAATGTAGCAAACTCTCCAGATCTGATTTTCCCCATAAATTAGAATTACATAAATCAGGAACATCACTACCACAATCACCATCATTGTGTGTAAGAATCAACAGACTTCTCCTCTAAACTCCACTCTGAAAATTCAGGAGTTACTTTTTAGGCAAAACACCCAATTAATTCCAATTTCACTTTTATAGGTAGTCTACCAGTTAAAAACAATATGAAAGTTACAGACCAGCTAGTGATGAAATTGGGGAAAGCTTTTTAAAAAAACCAATATCATCCAAAGAACTTCGATATCCAAGTCCCATCAAAATAGCTTATCTTTTTTAGAGCCACAGACACTTTTGCAAATCCACTGCATTCAGCTAGACATAAGTTTATGAATTTTGCATGCTTTGTGTTCAATTTCAGCAGTCAGTCTTGCAATGAACTTAGGACAGAGACCCTTTGCTGAAGCAGGGCTCATCATTTTGCAGGAACAAATAATTTCAGAGCTGCCAGTAAGCAAGGCACTGTAACTTCATTTAAATAGACATAGTTTATAATGTTCCAAATACCATAGAAAGCTATGAAACATTCGGGTGCCCAACAGCTTCCTGCGTCAAATTACAGTTTTGAGAGAAAGACATTAAAACATGCCTGAGAGTCAAAAGGTTGTAAATGAGCTCAGTGAAAGCTGGCAATCATGTTTTCATTTTCTCATAGCACTGTCCACACTTTCTGATATCAGTCTCATCAAATACGGGTCACAGCGAAGCCTGCTGTGACCCTTAGACAATGCCAGTGAGCTTTGTTATTAAAAAACACCCTGGGCAACGCAGCTGTGTTTTGGTACTAGCATGTTCCCAATTCATTTTTCTCCTGAAGTACACAAAACAGTATTAAGTATCACTCTACTAGAATAGAGCACTGCATGAATTTAGCATTTTGTTGCAAAATCACAGCCAGGGAGGATACATTTACTACGTTTTGGCCCAGGAGGGCAGAACAATCAGCAAATGGATTTCATGGCTGGCAGCTCCCTGAATCCAGAAAATCAGAAGCCTGTGTCTTTGCCATCCTTCAGTGAAGTCAAGCACTGTGATATACAATGAGCTCTGAAATCAAGATGAGAAGGGAGGCGAGGACAAGCATTGTGAGGAATGGGAAGAATGAATGGGTTTTCAGAGCCAGTCCCTATTTAAAATAGAAATGTTGTTGTTAGTTTTAATGTTTGACAACTACCTTTGTTCTTGCAACTAAAAGAACAAGTGTATGGCTTTCCACTAATTAGAACGGCATGTATTTTCAGGAAAAGAGGATAATGAAAAAATCTCTTAACTGTATGGCATGACAGTGGTGGTGATTCTGATTGTTAATTCAAAATTGTTACACACTGTGGTCTATGAGCTTTTCCCATTGCACTATTTCCCAGGATATCAAATCCATAAAGTAACAATGTAAGAATTGGGAGTGGGCTATTCAAAGCTTTCCAGCTGTTTCACAACTTTCTGATAGACTTAACAGTGTAAGGGTAGAGATACCATTTCAGGCTGACAACATACGCAGTCACCGTGATCTCAACACCTGACACATTTGGCCATCTGAATTAATCTTTGGCCTGGAAATGTCCATATTTGACTCTTCTGTATTTTTTTATTTTAGTCACCTGAGTCACACAGGAGATCACTTCAGAAGCATTACAACTGCAAACTTGTTCTGACATCAACTNCCCATCCAACCGGGGGGTAGAGGGTGAGCAAGTGGCTGTGTGGTGCTTAGTTGCTGACTGGGGTTAAACCACAACACTTTTAATCATGGTAATTTCACTATTCAGATTTTGAAACTGCACCTAATTTGAGCCGCTTTGCTGAAAGCGGAGAGGCCAGTGAAAGAAACTGGGCTAAAAGTGAAAATAACTTGTGAAAGTAACTGGGCTAAAATCAGTATTACTATAAATGAGGATAGGAACTGAGTGGGAAATAGGTGTGAGATGAGTAGTCTTGAGCTGATTTAACATTCAGAGGGCAAGGAGGCAGAAGAGGAGATGAATTGCACCTGTGCATTTTTGAGCCCTCTCTGTGACCAAATTCCATGTTCACTGCTCACTTCAGAGCTTGAGTGTGATTCCCCACCTAAAGATACTTATTTTGCACCCACATACTAAACACAAAATCAGTCCTAGTCACACCACCTTTCTACTGCATTTGGTTTTGACCAACTCAGACCTAATTAACAGCTCAACCTACATTTAAATCACCAATGAACAGGCCCAACATTTGTTTTCTCTTACTTCCAAACCTAAATTTTGCTCCACTGAAAACTTTTAAGGTACATACTGCTGGAGTTATCCTATGAAGTCACAGTATAGACTTATTTCACATTTTATGAAATGTCTAAAGATCAAAGGACTCTGTTTGAAATAAACTTAGATAATGAACACACACAAACAAAACAGTGTCTTATATTTCTAAGAAAATGACTGTAGCAAGATAGTAATAAATGGGTACAAGCTAGAATGTACTTTCCCCCACAGGTCACAAAGGAGAAAGAAAAGATGTCATCTTAGCAAGATATCATATTTCAGTATAGTTCCTTTTTAACATATTTTATATTCTGTTTTCTCTGTTACTGCTTACAGTAAATATGTCTGATTTTAGCTATCCTTAATCGGAGATTATATTTACTAGGGAGTGAGAGATGCAGGAAGTACTCTTTTTTTNGGGAAGTTCTTTTTTTTTTTTTTTTTTTTTTTTTTTTTTGTGCCTTGGTCTCAGCTAATGCATGTGACCTGCTTATTATATATGACTACCTGTATCATACTAGTGGAAATGGATTTAGTTGTGGTCTCTGCTCCTAAAGGTATTGTTTATCACACCAATACTGAGTCTGCAACATGAGGTCCCCCAGAACTGGGCACAAATCACAGGAAACAGAGAAAGTATGGTCAAACTCCAAGCAAAGCTTTCTCCTCATTAGCATGTAACAACTTATGAGACTGCTGAGTAACAGGGCATGAGATCACATAGGCTGCTTTCCTCTGCGGAACACAATCCCCAGGGTCTCTCCTCCACACTTGTCATCTCTTCTTACAAAATCTGCAGAAAGCAGACATCTTTAAAAGCTAACAATAGTTAAATTCCTTTCCACCAAATACTAAACCTTTCATCATAGCGAATAGGAAATGGACCAATAAATCTAAAACCGGGTTTACTTCATTAGTTATGGCGAAAGTCATACAGAAAAGGTTATGCTTATGCATTTACTGAGGATTACCAAAACTTCTACATAAACTATTGCAAACGATCAGAAAAAAGACTTTGTACTGAACATCCTGAAGACACTTAAGATATATACATAATACAACAACAAAAGTGGCTTCAATCCATCTGCATTTCCAGCTGAATGCAGTAAGATACCTGAAATACATATTCCCTGGTACTACATTACAATATCGTGACTAAAACTATGTTCTTGCTATGCTAGCTTTGCAAATACCTGAGCTATTAAGTAGCTCAGTTGTTTGAATTTCTTTCTCTAAACTGATGTCTTAAATGTGGTAGTATTAGGCAATAACAATGTGAGATGCAAATATTCTCTGCATGTAAAAGTGGTTTTAGTGTCAGGTCATTTTCCATTTCTTCAACTTTGCATTTTATAAAAGGAGAAAACACTTATCGTACTACCAAGGCAAATAATGTGTGCCACATTAGCTTTCCTCTGTCACAACTGGTTAGGTGCACTGCAGCACTCTTCCAAGCTGCTAGGCGCAAAGAGACATGTCGAAACAGTGACTCCTTCTTCAGGCCTGGCTTTTAGGATTTACTTCGACATGGAAAAACTATCACTCTGTACACTGTGGAAGAAATTAAATTCACAACGCTGACACTTCAGGTATATTAAAAAGAAAGATGCAATTCTAACTTTTTTGCTAGGTTAGCATTGTTTCTCTAATATATAGCTTCATTACACAAGTCCTAAAGGTGGTCTGTCATTTTTAACTTGTTCTTGTGGTGTCAGTCCAAGATGAACTTGCTTCTCTCCTAAGTATTGTACAATGGAACTGCTTGCCAAGGAAGTGTAAAACACGTAAGACGTAATTTTGCTAAAAAGTCTGTTTTTTTAGATTATATAACACCAGAGAAGCATTTGTTTTTCTACAAAATAATCACAAGAAACAGTTCTGAGAAAATCTATCTACAGATACTATTTTCCCTGTGATCTGCAAGCTTGCTATTTTTGTACAATACATACTCTTTGGGACATGTCATTAAAACCACTTGTTTTAACCTCTCAAGACTTCACTCTTCTGTCTGAATTTCAGATTCCAAGTAAGCCACGCAGCTACAATCTATAAGCACCTGACACAGGAAACTAGCTTCACTGAAAACTAAGCAAGTATTTACTGCTTATGGGGAAGAAAGATGTTGAATGCCCAAATCTTGTTTACATCTTTCAAATAAGTCTCACCTAAAATGTTTTGGTAGCTCAAGGGCTTGTAACAATGCAATTAAGCTAACACTACTAGAGATATTACTAGTTCACACTAAGCAGAGAAAAAGGAGGGTTGTGTCAATGATATAAACATGGGTTTCACGTCAGATTGTTTTCCGCAGAGTCTTCAACTAAATTCTACAGACTTTAAACTTAGGTGATCTACCACTCCTCAATAACATGCTAAGGTAAAAATCTAAAGAATGCAGTCTATCAATGGACAAATATCTCAAAGTTATCACTTCTTGTCCTACTTGAGAGGTGTAGGACAGTCAGATTGCTTATCAAGTATGCTCACCTGCCACACCAATATTCAACAAACACAGCTTTCAAAGGACAAAGAAAAGTAAAAATCACAACATGGTATTCAAAAGACAAATCTAGGAGGAAGTGTTCTTCCATTCACAGATCCTTTACTGCTACCTACTGTATACAGGCCAAAGGAATTATCTATAAATATCAGGAAAACCAGCCAAATGGATGTGTGATCTCTATGATGTTCTTGAATGAGCCCTTGACACAGATTATGAGAAAAGACTGTATGTGTTCTGTGAATGGTTAAATTCTGAAGTTATGGTTAATTTGTTTCATTATGACTGGAAGCGCTTCATTTTATCTTTTAGAACACAACTCACAGAATAAATCTAAAGAAAAAAAAAAAAGAACAAATGAGCAGACAAATGGTGAACTCATGTTATGCATATTCATACATTTTTTTCTTTCTTTTTACAATACATAGCTTGTTCTGACCAAGCATATGGGTAATTATCATCCTAGACAAAGAAAAAAGATGCAGGAGAGCAAAGGTCCAAGCTTAAAAGCCAAATCTATACTTTTCTGGACACTAAACTCTGTTATCATTTTTATTAACCATTGAGCAGAACTTCCTCTTCTTTTTACTTTTTCTTCTTTGATTTAGCAGTAAAATGCCAGGATTAGGATCCATTGGGATAGCTAGAGAGTTGTTTACATAGTCAACTTTGTATTTTTACTGTTAGCAGTTTGCCAGTTCAGCTGATGTAAACAACACAGGCTAAAGACAGAACAGAAAACTGAAAAAATTAAATCAATATAAACAAACCCTAACCTGTACACAGAACTATAACATACTGAGAGTTCGGTGGTCAGTGAACAAGAACAATAGGAATAGTCAGTTTTCAGCAACCAGCTTATTGTTCAGTGCTTGTGCATAAAAATAAATGCCCCAAAGCCTTCCAAATCTATGGAAGAGAAAATTAAAGACAAGTCTGACATTTAAATCCCAATGGTATCTAAGTGAAATGTATCATCCTGAAATCTGACTCACACCCTTCTGATTTGAAGAACATTATTTTCAAGATGTTAAAGCACACTAGTATAACTAATATAAGGTTTTCCAGACACAATAAAATGCTGGAATCATCATTTCATTGTCATTTTGTCAAGCAGCAGTAGTTTTGGGGGATTCTGGAAAGATAACTCTGGCAAGCTGCATTCAACCCCACAGCGAAAAGCAACCGTTTTTAAAACAAACTGTGGTCTCAGATTTTTTTTGCTTAACCGATTTGTCAATTGATGCTTTATCTTCTTCTATGTCTGCTAGTCTTTGACAGACTGCAGTTCAATGTCCTTTTTCTTAATCTAGTAGATTGTGGCAATGCGAGTCTTTTCATTCGATTGCTTTGTAACACAAGGAAAACTCTGAACAGTAACTACATCAGTGCTGACTGGAACTAGTTAATCTAATCACCTCCATCTAGAGATGAATGGAAACAGAGAAGCACACACATGCCTTTCAGGTGCAGTTACTTCACTTGGCACCCATGGGGTTCTTCAGGGAAGGACCCTTCTAATGAAGTTTTGTACTGAGTCCTTATTGGAGTAATTCGTGGGGACCATCTGCCCAGACAGTATCATACTCTGTATTGGAGTCATCTAATTATGATCTTCAAGGAGTAGCACGGTTTTCTGAGCATGGTAGTCAGTCCATATTTTGACACCATTGATTCCTCCTTTTACATCATTGGCTAATAATGCAAATACAGCAATAATGCTGTTTTTGGATGCAGCATTACAGCCTCCCTCCTCTGGCACATGTTTAAAACAACGTAGGTATCCAAAGTCCTTCTCTATTGCTTCCCCGTACCCACAAAATGCATTAAACTTTTGCCATCTGTTTTTGTTTAGTAAACATAAACCCATCTGAGGCTAAGTTCTATGCAGTTGTATTTATTACTACTTCTTTAATACACCCCCAAAACATTTATGAGCAGAAATGAGTGTGCAACTGTGGACCATCTTTATGAAAATAAAGGCCTCAAAACCAGTACAGAAATTTCCAATCAAGAAAATCAAAATAGGAGGAAAGCCCTTTTCTGCCATATATCAGGGACTGAACAGTAAGAATCTCAATAAAACTAGTAAAAAAATTAAACCAAACTGTTAACATGTATTACCGCAAAGCCCATATCATGGACAAGAACTCTAGTGCCCTACATGCTATCACAGACTAGAAACATTTCTCTGCTCTTGAATTCATGAGTCCATACAGGGTTATTTCTTCAGCTCAATGCTGCCTTTCATCTTTCCCTACAATTCTGCAATATGACTGCATTTCTGCTTTCAGTCAAGTTACTAGGCAATTAATATTCTGAAAATCTGCTCTATATATTCTTATATTAATAAGAATTAATTACAGCATCCCAATGTTGCTTTACTTGTAATCTATTCAAGTATTCTGATGGTTTCCAGATGACAGTTGTAGACTTTATTCTGTTTACATTTAAAAAACATCCAATGTGTTTCTCATAAAGATGGTAAACTATCAGTTGAAGGCTGATTTATTTGTTTGTTTGTTTGTTTAGACAGGAGAGACAAGCTGTACAGATTTCCTACCCTGCTCTGCCTATAAACGCTGGCTTGGAAGTCCATCATCCAAGAGAACATGCTTTGGCCTTTCCACCGAGAACATTCAACAAAGACATCAAGTAACTGCAGTGGTGATAGTATTCATTTTCCTTCTTATTTAATTAGGCAAGGAAATTAAATACCTTGCAATGCAGACATTACTCTCCTACAATAGCATAAAAAGATGGCTTGAACACAGAACAGCTTAACCCCTTGGGTAATGCACAGCCAATCTCTATTAAAAGTAAGAAGTTGGTTAGTGTCTCAAAAAGCAGGAATAGCTCCCATATTTGGTGGACTACATCCTCCTGGTGATATACATGCTATTCCAGTAATCATTTGTCCACCCCCATCTCTGCTGCTGTCAACACTGATAATGAGTGGCCAGCACTGTGCTGTATGGCTTAAGCTAGTATAGAGATTTGAGCTGCTGCTGTCCATCATCTGTTCCTTCTCCACCTACAAACTCAAAAGTGAAGGAGAGAGAAATTTCCTGCCAGCATACATTTTCAGGCTTCAGAGTAATGAAATCTGGAAGTGTCCAAAGCAGCTACGATGCTTCTTTCTGCCCCACCCTTTGACTTCTGTATCTTCCAATTTCAGAGGAATTCCTTTCTGCCACAGCTGGGACCTACTCAGTCCTCTGTGGGACTCAGGAGAGAAGGGAAAAGAAATACATAGTTTCATAAAACCCTGATCCTTCCCTTCTACCCACAGGCTCCATGGGAAGCACTGTCTGAGCGCAAACATTTTCGTAAGATGCAATTGAATTTGGAGAAAGTACATTGCCTTAAACCCTGAGGGCCGTATCAGTTCCAGAGCCAAAAGGTCAGCACAGCAGCACTAATGCAAGATGTATAAACAATACAGGCTCCTTATATACTGAACTTTCTCTCTTCTGACCTTCCAATGTGAACTCAGGCTGTACAGTCATACCAATAAAACCCTCTACAATGTAAACCATGAAGTTACTGCCTTAACTGGATGTTGTCTTGGATCCATCCATACTCACTGTGGGCGGGGGGGAGGGAGAAGTCTCCTCCTTTCCTACAGTACATTGCATATGGTTCCCCGATGGTCCCATCAATGTTTCCCAGAAAGTATCAGCATCTGTAAAACGGAAGATCACCTGCACCCTCCTGAAGAAAGAACATCAGTGCATGAACTAGACCAAGTAGCCCACAAGTCCATGGCCAGAGGGCACATGTAAACCTCTGCCTTAGTGTTTTCATGGAGGCTCAAAAGAACTGTGCTGTAGCCTGATGGATGCATGGCTCTGAACCTAAATAATATCAGATTCCAAACACTGGATGATATCTAACTTCTCTTCCCTATAGTCTCTAAAGAGTTCATACTCCTGGGTCTAATGCCACAAAAGCAAACTTTTTTTTTTCAGAAAACTGACTCTCTAGTCTTCTTTTGGTATTCGTGTAGCACAAGGTGGATGTAAAGAGGGGTGCAACTCTGCTCTCCCCAATTGTATGTATTGCTATATGCAGAAGTACTGTAACAAATACAGAGCAAACATGACACTAGACTACTTCCTCAGCCATGTATACAGAATATTTATGATGAATCCATAGATGCATGTATATGAACAGGATCCAGTTTAATGAGATGAGACATGAATAAAGAGGATAAGATTCTATCTGCACTTCAATACTGTGCTATATATATATTAGAATTATGAAGGTTTTTTGTTTTTTTTGTTTTTGTTTTTTTTTTTAATATTGCAACTTCTGCAGAAGTTAAAGGAAACTATCTTATTATTCAGATAACTTCTGACCCAGGTCGGGAACTTCCTCATCTCCAAATGAAAAATGTCTTCAGCTACAGTTGAAAGTTTCTATGCAATCCTTTTACTTCTAAAAATAGGAGAAATGTAATAACTGCACTGCTTTACTAGAACAATTAAAAAAAAAAAAAAAAAGGTGTAGAAAATGGTAATCTTTTAGTCTGTATGATGGAATGAAAAGAACTGCATTACCGGCATTAGTTCCACAAATTAGGATTAAATTAATCAATGCTTGAGCTGCAAGAAGGAGACAATTCTTTTCAATGAGTTATAAAAATAAAATAAAAATGATAAAAATTAAACAGGGCTTAAAACTAAAGTTCGTGAAATCAGCACAAAGGCTAAAAGGTAAAACAACAACATTTTCTTGTCAGAAAAGTTTTAATATACATTTTCCCCTATTTTTCTATTATTTTAAAAATATACAAGTAGGGGGAAGTGATAAAAACAACAGATGACAGATGTCTTCTGCCACGTGTCAAGTCAAATTAAATCTGTGCTCTAAAATATACTTCAGCCACAAATACTGATGGCTAAATAGTGACCTGCTGTCATACACATCTCTAGAACAATCATGCTTGAGACATTCTGACAAAACTACTTCCCACATACATATGTCATCTGAACATATTTGCACCAGTTCAGACAGTGTTGCTAGAACTAAGATCAACAGTATTATAAAAACTGGAAACATCTGCTTAGAAAACATCATCAAGTCCTGTGAAATCATACTCTGTCCCCTCTGACTTTTGACAGTCAGCATCAAATATTTTTAGCTGAAGCCATCTTCAAAATCATAACTATTACGGCATTTTAGGCATGTATAAGCACGCCCAGAAACGTAAACAAGAAACTATGCTCTAATCATTAAGAGTATTTAAAAAATGCAAGATAGCTTTAAAATTTGAACCCCCTCAAGTCCTCTGATAGCTTGTCTATTCCTTACAAGTTCACCTTAATATTTACATTTGTTTTATTGAAGCCCTGCACTGTCTTGCTCAAAGATTAAGACAAATAAATAAATATGCAAAAGTTAAAACGAACAATGTGTAAGGCCTGGAAGTGATGTTTCTCAACTAGCAATGGCTATTATTAAAGTATCCAGAGAAAACCTCTTTTGTCAAATATCGTTACACAGTAGAGAGGGAAAAGAGGGCTTTACAAGAAAAGACACGCCTGGCTAGCCATATTTGCCTTGGTTGTAATCTTTTACATGGGTATAAATGAGAGTCACTACTAGTATCTCTCATGAAGGTGCCATAACAAAAAATGCTGAAGATTCCATAATGGGATATTTCACTCTGTGAAAGTCTTACTCTGCTCACATCAAGTTCTAGCTATTTCTGATGTTTAAGCATTTTCTAGAACTCTCACAGAAAAGAAAAATTAAAAAAAAAAAGAAGAAAATACAAAACACTTAATGAAGAACTACAGTCAAATGTTTTGTGAACACTGATTTTGGTTTTTTGTATTTTCAAAGATATATCTGTAGTACTGTTGTATGTCTAACATTTCAGCTCCCTTAACAAGTCTCTTTTAAAGAGGAAGTTCTCTACTAAGACACAGACCTTACTGGAAAAGCGAAAAATAATTCTTTGTTACTGAGAAATCTGTAAAAATTGCTAAAAGGTGTGACATCTCCTGCATACAACGGACTAAAGATACACTAACTCCAGAAGTAAGGCAAATGAAATTAGAAGAGATATCCAAGGGATTAATTTGATGAATAATGAATCAGAAGGATAATACATTATCACCATCACTAATGTTAGAGCATATTACCAATCACTGGGCAGATTATGGTGCTGTATTAGTTAAAGTAATTGTGGGTTAAGAACTAAAACCCAGTAATTCTTACCATTAGGCTAAAAAATAATGATTTGCATTTTAAAATCACATTTGTCATGGCTTCCTTTTTTTTTCCCCCAGTCTCTTCAATTTTGAACAATTAAGTGCTGCAGCTTTTTCCTCAGGCAACTGAATTAGAGACAACTAGTATGCATTCTTCCTACCATATGACTCTATAGGACCTCCTGTGTGATTTAGTTCCACTTCCAGTTCCAAAAGAGTCTTAATAGACTCACAGGAAGAGTATGACTCATCTCTGCTTGTGGAATGTGTAACCCAGAACAAAGTGGGGAATCCCAAACCCCAAATATAGATTAGCAGACATCAGATTGGCAAATTCAGACAGGCACTGGTCTCTAAACTGGATTAAAAATACACATAAGAGCATACAAAAATGGAGCCAGAAAGAGCCTTCTGCACAAGTCCCAGCAATTCTAATACTAACAAATTCCACATTATTATAATGAAAGCCTCAGTAAACATCTGCGTATCAATCTGTGAGTTTTTCCACACTGGCCACTTCCCCCAAGTGTTTTGAAGAACAGCCTACAGTTCCTTATGAAAAAGAGGTGAGACAACATAAACAAAACAATTTTGGACATGACTCAGAAGCCAAAAAAAGCACAAACCTTTCACTACCTTCTTTATTGACTACATTTCATTGGTCATGGCAGCACAAAAACCAAGCAGGAACCTTGTCATGCTGTTTCCACTGGATGTCAAATATAGCTTACAGGACTAATTTTGGTCTGAAGAGTTATCTTCTGATATTTTGTCCTGCCTTCCCCCCGCCCCCCCTTTAAAAAAAAAAAAAAAAAAAAAAGATTGCTGCTGTTTTTCACCACCTAAATCTAGCTATTCTTTGTTGTTAGATAAAGACTTGGCAAATTACAGAATATGTGATGAATCACCTAAATACAAACAAATGGATAACATACCTCAGTTGTCACTGGAGTTACTCTGTTCCCTTAATATGGTTGTGAATTTTGTGACTGTACACTTAACAACAGAATCCATCTATTAAATGTTTTCAAACTATCACTGTAATACACAGTAGCATCTCATTCTTTAGGTCCTTAACACACTTAAATGTCCACAGACTTTACAACAGGGAAAAGCACAAAGAGAAATCACACCAGGCAAAACACACTAAGCAAACACAAAAGTCTATCTAGACTTTTCCTAAGTTTCAAAATTTTTACTTCTGTAAAAATAGTTTTTACTTCTCCAGTCCTTCCCACTTAGAAGTTTGAAACTTTCCTTCTCTCTGAGGCCACCTGCACATGTATACTTTTATAATACATTTGATCTGCAACAAAGGTTTACATAAACATTTTTAGCTGCATTCATCTCTAGCCATTCATCTCCAGTCTACTAGACTTAAAGCAGGACTAAGATTTCGAAGCACTTAAAAAATACTGATTGTCAAATAATATCTCCCATCTGCCAGCTTTCAATATTGCAGATTTATCTATAGTACTTAGAATTAATTTTCTATTTTGTCATGTAAGTGCTCAAGTTTTTTTAAAGAAAACATACAGGGTACACACACAGGAATACCTTGCACAGCCAGCTACAATGCGGCTGTGATCATTTGGTGAACGATCCTATGGTTATGCACAGATAAGTCAGGATCTGAAGATACAGAAGATTAATGGCAAAACCTGTATGTGGAACAGCTACTTATTACCTAGAGAATAATCTGTTTCACTCAGAAGACCAGTGTGATCAAAACAGTGCAAGTCTGTCCACAACAAGAAACAAAAATCTCTGGGAAAAAGGCTACTTTTTTTTTTCATTAATACACAGGAAAACAAGCTATACTTGAATTTAAATTCTGTATTTAGCAGTCATGTCTCCTTTTTTATGAAGTTGGTTAATCTTCCTAGTTATTTTCTTGTAGAACACATTCATTCCCATGGAGAATGCATACAGTTGCAAAATTTTTAACAACTCCCACAATGGCGTATAAAACTGCTACAAAATGCTCTTATCCTCCTCTGTCCACCACTATCAACCTCAGGATCCCTACCTTCCCTTCTTTCCTAGGCGAGCTGCATTATCTTCCCAGAACATTACTTGCTTTTTTCTCCACAGCAAGACAGACATGGCATGTGTCATACCGACAAAATCCTTCTCCTCTTCAGAAAGAATGTTCTAACCTGCATTACCCTCCAATGAGATAACCGCCTAGGTCAAGATTCCTGTGTTCAAAAAACTATCAAGTCCCTGTTGTGATCTGAGGATCAAAAGCCTGACTGCCTTAGTATTCCTCCAAGTGTGGAAAACAGACAAAAATATACCTGTTCTTCTTGTAGCAGATCACTGCGGCTTGCTATCACTGAAAATGCCAGATGAAGCTATGCTCGAACCTCTGCTCCAGCTACTTCTTCTTTTCATATGCTGACAAGCAGCACAAGCAGTATTGGATAGGGTAACCTGTAATTTCAAAAGGGCGAACTTGCTGGCTTTTTTCCAGAAATAGAAGCTATTTCAGGTGTACTGTCCAAGGGTATCATCATTTAAATGTACTGTGAACCCCACTGAGGGCAATAAGTGGAGTTACAATGGGGAAAAGAGGTCAGAGACCCATACCTCAAAATAAGAGACTCTCCTGATGTAAAGGTATGAAACATTTCCCTATATGGAATAAGAACATGTAAGTCTAAACAACAGCTCTGTCATGTTCCAAGTCCACTAGTCAGCACCCAACTAGCTCAGATAAAATTAACACTAGACTAAAGTAGCTTTATACCTTAAAATATCCACATCATACATAATTAATACAAAAGAATCTCACACAAGCACTGTAATTTTATTAGCTTACATAATTTAGGTAGCACTAAACAAAAAACCCACATACATAAAACCCCACATATACATACATCAAAATTTCCTGACTTCTACTCCTTTTGTTTTCCTCTAACCCTGGAAAACACACTTTTATTATTTCTGTGTAGAAAATAAGACCTGACAGCCCCAGTGGCATTCATCCTTTTCTTAGTGTTGCGCTTCTCTGATCAATAGAAAAAAGAACATAATTTTGACTGAGGTAAGAAGTGACAAAGAAGAAATGACAGTGAAAGCACCTGAACTACAACATGTTTATAGTGGGCTTGGAACTACGGAACAAAGTCATAACAAAGTGCAGTAGCTGTGAATAAATTGATGAACTGAATAGATATTCATAGAATCACAGAATCATTAAGGTTGGAAAAGACCTCTGAGATCATCTAGTCCAACTGTCAACCCAACAACACCATGTCTACTAAACCATGTCCTGGAAGTGCCACATCCACATGTTTTTTTGGATACTTCCAGGGATGGTGACTCCACCATCTCCCTGGGCAGCCTGTTCCAATGCCTCACCACTCTTTCAGTAAAGGCATTTTTCTTAATATCGAATCTAAACCTCCCCTGGCGCAACTTGAGGCCATTTCCTCTCATCCCATTGCTAGTTACTTGGGCAAAAAGACCAACACCCTCCTCACTACACCCTCCTTTCAGGACGTTCTAGAGANCTCATCCAGATCATTGATAAAGACATTAAACAAGGCTGGCCCCAGTACTGAGCCCTGGGGAACACCACTTGTCACTGGCCGCCAACTGGATTGAACTCCATTCACCCAAAAAAAAAAAAAAAAGAAAAAAAAATCAAACAAATGGTTTGCTATGAAAATAGCAACTAGGTTTAACAAAAAATAGTAATCAGACTTAACTTTCCTAACTCTTTTTGTTAGCTGGGGGTTCAATTCTTGACGTACTAAGTTTCCTGGGACAGAGTCACCCACTCATTAGGCCCAAAGGACGTAAGCTTATGTCACGAGCAAGTTGTAGCACTGTCACTTGCCAGAACTGTAAAGAATTGGGTAGACGCTCACAAATCCATCCCTGATACATCAGCAACTTTACGATGAAGTATCAGAAATTTTGGTGTGGGGAAGACAAAATAAACAAAATGATCAGATTGCCAGTCTATATTTTACTTATGCAACATATGTAACTTCTGTAAAGCAGAACTGGTTGAGATCTTAGAAATCATTAATAAGTATTAGATTTCTGCACCGATTTCTCCTCCTCCTGTTGATCTCTGCTTAGCCCATAAATTAGTCTCATCTCTACCTTCTGCCCTCTGCTCAACACTGTCCTATGCTTTGCAAATAATGTTAGGACTCTCACCTAAATATTTCTTTGCTTCCATTTCATTCTTTTCCTTATTCCAGCCCTTTCTGTATATAAAGGTTAGGCAAAGAAGCTTTTCCTGAAGAAGGACTGAAGAACTTTTCTGAAGGACATTTTCTCCTTTCCAAAGGCCTAGCGGGACCCACTGAACCTACGATGCTTCAGGGGCCTAATATTCCATTTGCTGAGTATTCTCAAAACCTGATTAAGTCTACAAGAGCCAGTGTGCAAAACACAGTGCAAGACTAAGACTAGAGGGAGGCTGGTTTAAAGATACTTGACACATTTACAATGTTTTTTACCAAGGAACTGACAAAGATAACATTAATATCTTCAAGAGCCAGTCTGAGGAAAAATTGTAGCTTTTTCAGATGGATGTAACTGGGATGACAACAAAATATCATGTTACCCAGAATTGTATTTATTAAAGGCCTCTCCCAGAACTTAAAGCTTCTCTAGGAATAAAATTTAGGCCTTTTCTATCTCAGTCGAACCGACCTTACTTAGCAATAATGCCTAACCATCATGTACAGCCTGAACAAGGGAAAGAGGGCTCACCATCACAAGACACACATGCATTTTTGTGTTCCTGCAAACACTACGCAAAAGCTGCACATCACTATCATGATTTTGCGTATTGTTTGAATTGGTTTTTTTGGGTAGAATAACTTCCTTGTTTATGAAAATATCCAGAATCCTAGTGTTAATGGGAAAAACCTGTAATGAAATTGCACCTCATCCCTAATCAGCACCACACCAAAAAAACCGATTATAATTAGAAATGGATCAAAATCACAAACAGAATCTGACTTTTTGTTGGGTCAGGGATGTTACACCCATACGGCTCTGGCCTATTTCAGAGATTAGCTGATAGGAGTAAGAGGAAGCCAGATCTAGACTCAGAAGCTTGCAAATACCAGAAAGGCTGAGATTCTTTAGGCCCATGTCTTATAAATAAATGGCTTCATAGGCACTGCTCTGACAGTCACTCCTCTCGGTAGCAACAGTTAATGTGGAATAACACACGTAAAGTCTGTGACTCAAATAACTTGCCTCCACCCCCTTTTCTGTATCCAGATGTAGAACATGAGCTTAATGGATCAGGGGCAATGATTCTGTCAGGTTTTCTGAACCTAGATCTCTAGTCATTTTTGCAGATCATTCAAAGTGATGGGAGCAGAGGGTGTCTAATCTGTATATGCGTATTTACCAAATAAACTTCAAGCTTTAAAACTTTAAAAAAGTTACCATACTCTGAGTGTGCAATGCTTAAAACATGTTGGAGCTGGGATAAAAATTTAGAATACAGTTTAGTAATTAACCATCAATATAAAGGATGACAAATACTGGCAGATTTTTGTAATGCGAGATAATACTAGTTGTTATTCATAATACCACATTTTAATGCACGATGTTTTGTGTGTCTGAGCTCTAGGAAAGATCATCACGTACTTTTACATACAAGCTATAGTGATATATGAATATTACATCTAAAGCAAAACTTGAAGGATATAATCAAGAACATCTTTAAAATTACAAAATGTTTTGCTAAAAACAGAACTACAAATATCATGAGCCAAAGACTAGAATAACTTTGATAAATAGCACTATTGACACTAATTTAGAGTCAGGGATGTTCATATATATTTCCTCTCAATGCTGAGACTAAAAACTTAAGAATTCAGTAACCATGGAAGCATTTACTCCCCAAATCGTGCAGGAACAATCCTTAACCACATTCCTATCCTATATACCAGCATGCTATGAGCTTGGTGTAGTACCAATAGAATCAGTAACAGTTCTAAGAACATTATAATAATTTGTGTACCAATCTAACACAAAACTTCCTCCAACCAGAAAAACCTGCAAATTAATCTAGAGCTATTATCTAAACAAACTAGCAGTATGCAATTAACATTTCACTGCTAACTGAATTATAATGAACACAATAAAATTTCCCAACTATTAAGTATTAGAAATGGAAATATCTGTAACTAAAGAAATCCAAAAGAAAGGTCAAATTACAATTCTGAATACCAAAAATGACTCACAAACTTATTGAGGCTATGATGAATATAAGTCTCACAAAATATCAGCAAAAATGTTTGAAATGAGCATCACGAAGCTAGGGTTCTTGGCAATTAAAAATCTTACAATCAGTTTATTAACTAAACAAACTAGTAGCATTCAAATACTCCACGTGATTCCTTGTAAATGTGGGTAGATTTCCAAGTCTTCTAAAATATGTCAACATCGCTGTTGACAAGTAGCAACAACCCATTCCTTCTTCTGGATGGTTAGATCCTGCAGTTCTGATGCCTCAACTTTTAATGGTAATCTCCTGTTAGTCTGCAGAATAGTCCACTATTTTTGGTGAAAACATTGAAAACTGCAATCGCTGAGACCACTCTAAATACAGTCTTGTGTAGAGAGCTGCTAGAAAACAAATTCACGTTGAGTTCTGGCTGTTCCCTGTTGCTATAGCCCTTCACATTTACAGCAACTGTCCTGTGCTACCAAGAGCACAACATTTTTGGTTACAAAAGATGACAATCCATGGTTCATTTGCATTATTCTGCCAACTTACAGAATTTAATACAGATCCAAGTATAATTCTACAGCCTGTTAGCATATAGCTACTTTTTAATAAATAAAAAAAAAACCACCTTTGACTCACCATAAATATGGTCACATGGTCAATTTCTATATATTACTACATGAAGTCTAGTGTTATCAAGAAAAATCAAGATTTGTTATATCCAGTCACTAGCTTATCTATATTTGCTGTAAGAGCTATTGAAAGATCTGTTGAAGCTCTCTTAAGGAAATGAGAGTAAAAACATATAATACATGATTCCCCTTGCCCCCAGCAATATAAACAAACCTGTGTCTACTTTCCTCTAGGGAGCAAATTCTTCATAAACTATCAACAATGAATTCTTCCACTTGACCTGGCTGATATTTTTCAAATGCATGAAAAGTCTTAGCTGTGTCTCCAATCATATGGTTCATTCAATGCAAGTATAAAATATCTCTGCTTCCCCCGCCATAGATTTTTCTGTTCTTAAATGCACTTGTATTCTTTTGTATCCTTTATAATGTATTCACCCAAAACAGTTTAAGTTTCCAGTCTCACCTCATTAAAAAAGAGAAGAAATCCCACCTATCTAGCAGAAAAAGTAATAATTGGGAACATGCAACCTTTCTTGCTTTGTACTATTGTCATCATTACTATCCATACACCCTCCATAGCCCTTTTTTGCAGCAGATCACAAAGTTCACTTTCTGCAAATCCAATACACTTTTTTGAATTTGCCCTTTATAACCAAACTGCCACGTATGGCGTTCAGACCACAAATCCACAGCTAGCCTTCCTCTGAGCCCTCATGGACTTCTTAGGGAACAGCAATAAAGCTGTTTATGATCCATTTCCTTTAACACAAGCTTTTTAAAAGGATATTAATCTCCTAAAATTCTTGGAATCCTGCTAAAACCTTCTCATTTGCTTGGCATAATGGCATGTATTTTTGCTAGTGGACATGCTACATAAGCCACAAGCACCAAATTTTGACTGTATACTTATGAGAACATGGTGCTACACAGTATAACTTAGTTTGATGCTCACAGTCACACTACTTCAGAACTCCAGACACTTTAGTAATCATTTTTAGCTTCTCCATCTCTGCTTAGATCAGCACCCCTTGTCTAACGTATATTTTCACCCCCAGTGATATTCCATTGCTGGTAGAAAAAGCCAGATTAGAAATAACTCCCTAAGAACAAATTCTCAATTCCAAGTAAGTGCAAATCCATGTATCATCTTCTCTTCCAAATCTCTCTACTTTTTCACCTCTACTGTGGTAGGCAGTTAAAATTTTGGCTCTTACGAAAGTATGGTTTTGTTCGCTTATGCCCTGGGTATATTATTTCCGCTCTGTAGAATAAATGGTTTTGTTCAACAGTAGCCCACCAGCTCTGTACATTTCCAAGGTTGCTTAAAGCCTCTGCTCATGTACTTCTACCATCTCCTCTTTTCGCTGACATGTACTGCTTGCAGATACAGAGTGAATCACTGTTAAAACCCTACCCCGTTGTTTACCACTTTCTGGAGATTTTCAACTCCAATAAGTCTTTTAACTACTCCTCCTAGTTAAGAGCTACTTGAACAATGTGCTGCCTTTTGCTCCTGGCACTGTGCGTTATTTGTTCCTCAGTAATGATTCACAGTCAAGGGCCTCATTTCAGAAGCCTGTTTCACTGAGTGCCCAAGCTCTAACTAAGCACATCGTATTTCATGATCCACAACACAATACGGTCCCAACGTACTGTACATGCACACTTGCTTCTTTGCCATTTTATTTACTAAAAAACTAGTAAAGAGAAAGACAAAATTTCTTACATTACATGGGTGCATTTAATATGCACAAAAGAAAAAGAAATTAAAAATAAAAAACTATACTTTATTTAATAATCTGGAAAAAGAGATTAACAGTTCTCACTAATGAGCTCAATCATGATTACTTTCAGAATTCTGAAATTATCTCTTTTGGATTTTTCCAGAAGGAAGCATTTTTGCTTTTTCTTTATGTGCATGATTAGCTCAGGCCTGCACCTAGGTCTGTCTTATTTAACTTTTCTGAAAAGAGGAACAAATAAATCTATAAAAATCACTCATTTTTACAGTTACAACTTCACTGATAATGTTGTCAATGACGACAGGCATCCCTAGGTCAAGCTGGCCAGAACTGACTGCAGATCTATATACCAGTACTAGATTTTGTCACCTTTAACCTTTCTTCCTTGCAACACAAAACTTCAATTAATTTGGAAAGCACCTTGGAGTCATATAAAGTCTCCATGGAAACTTTTGTTTAATCCTTTGACCCATTTATGTAGAGAGTACATGCTATCAACTGGCAGTATTTTATAAAAATATATCTCTCATTAAAAAGATCTTTGAAGGTTTGATTAAATGATCCAGTTAGGAATCACACTTACATTACTTCCATGCCTGGTACAGATACTGCTTTCTGCGTTTTCCTACATAGCCTGAAGAGAACTTGATAGTGTCTGCCATATGGCAGGAGACTTTCTTGCCTACTTTCATTCTTGTGGCTCTCAGAAAGTGGTATTTATTAACAGCAGATTAATTCAGTTGGAATTCAGAAGGCCACAGTTGGCCAACTGCAGGTCTTAGCAGTTCTCTGATATTTCAAGGATGGCTCCCAGGTCACCCCAAGACCATACAGGAGCAGAAAAATAACCTGAAATCTCTGGATCAAGTAAAATCAGGCCAATGTGGCTCAGAAGACTGGAACCACCAGAGAGTGCCGAGATCCAGTTACACGCCTCACACTCACAGTAAGAGCTGTAGAGAACCATTAACAACTTCTGCCTGAGAACAACTCCCAAACCTCTGACATAGGAACACTGCTGCTGCCAGCCACACGAAGATTCCGGCACATAGCTCATAGGATTGAGGAAGGCTGCCCATGACTGTTTCAGACACAGCATACAATTTCAGTTATAATGACTTTGATGGTTATTAAACATGTATTAGAAAGCAGTCTATTAACATATTGGCTTTCTTCATGAAAGTGAACATATATATGCCAATCGCTGCATATTCTTCTGAGTTTGGTAGAGTGTGGGAACTCAGAAACCATTTTTAAGTTCGCACCAAACGTAAGAAAAGGAAATTATTATTGCCAGACACCCTAGTGTCCTGGAAATGAAATACTGAATCATTCATTGTAAAACAATATATGGGGGCAGGAAGAATAAAAAGCAAAATAGAGTGTGCCTTCTGTGCAGGGTCCTTGGACAGAATTATAAATTGAGATTGTGCATGGCTGTGTTAAACAGAACTAACACTATGCAGGGCAGAAATGGATTTTCTTAAGCAGTTTCATATAATGGGCTTGGTAGCTTTGAGAAATGCCTTTCCCTAATGGTCATTCTATTGATGCAGAGCCTAAATACAATTTTTCTAATTAAGCAATAAATTACAGCTGTAGGAAAGTCTGGTAAGTCACTATAGCTCTGTGAAGAGCTCTGAACCTTCAGATTCCTAAAGACATGGCAAGCCTCTTACCTAACTTTACTCATTAATTCTTGCATCTCCACCTATTTTTTCTTAGGGCTTCGAGATCAAAAAGCTTCCTTCAGACCTCACAATGTCACTCCAAAGCTAGGTGGTTTTGGCTCACAGATTATATTTGCCACAGTAACTTTAACAGCTGCTTTCCCCTCCCAATTTTCCTTCATTTTCCCCATGAAGCTGAAAAGCCCTTATTATGGTCTTGCTGTGGTTTTTTGTTTGTTTGTTTGTTTGTTTCTGTTTTTACCCCTTCTGAGGTGCTGGTGAAAGGTGTTGTTGATATGCTGTCTTTCTTTAGGCTCAACAACTTTTAAGATATGACAGATGTTCGATTCCTTCCAGATCACTGGGAGGCAGCCAAAGGGCATACTCCAGATACCCTCACTGAGAGCATATACTATATCAAGGCAAATCTGCTTTTTGACAGTTATACATATATACCTTCAAATTGCTTCCACTGACAGAGGCAAGACCAAAAACTTGCTTCTGGACTTTTCATTGGAATGCCCCAGCAATCCTTCCTTCTGTAGTAAACCCAGAGCTAGCAGATGATTTTAGATCACCTTTTCCTTTGCATTGTAAGGACTTCAGAGATGTCTGTATTTGAAGAAGAAGAAAGGCAACCTTCTCACCTAATAATACAGTTATTCGAACAGTCAGTGCAGGAAAATTGATGGAAAGGTGTAAAGACCAATTGCTTTAACAGACAACTATGTTGTCTGTATTCCCAGCTTCTCCCTGGGAAAGTTTCGTCCTTAACCTCATGCTACTGGTTTGTAACTCAGGTAGAGGACTCATGCCCTCACGATGCAAAAACAACATGCTACATAGCGCTACACAGAGTGTTCAAAAAACATCTCGATGTGGTACTTCAAGGCATGGACTAGCAGGCATGGTGGTTTGGGGATTTTTTGTTGGTTTTTTTTGGTTGTTTGTTTTATGGGTTTGGGTTTTGG
>VZTL01071122.1:46053-76855 GCA_013400535.1 Scopus umbretta | reverse complement strand
TTTTTTTTTTTCCTTAAGAATGAGATTTTTTGCAAACTATTCCAGTATTAAGAAAGTGCATCTCAGATGTGAAATCTCTCCATTGGATTTAATCCTTTCAAGATGGAAAAGTGAAAAGTAGCACAGTGCCTTAGAATAGCTGTAAGCCCACGTAAAGCCTGCTGCCCATCTGCACACATAGCATCACCCCGATGAACTCTGGAGACCGACTCCTCCCGTGCCTGAGAAGCCCTTCCCAGCTGCACTGCCAGCCTAGAGAGCCACTTACTTGTTAATAATAGTGTAAAACCACAGTGGATTTATAAGCTCAATAAGTAGTCTCAGCACTTAACCAAAACCATAACGAGCCACATTATTCAACTTCCACACGCAACATGCGTGAACAGAGGGAGTGCTAAAATACTGACGTGACATCTTCATGGATAGGAACAGTATATTAAGCAGATGCAACATTGACATAATCTCTGTTTGGGAACACACATCTCATTTTCAGAAATACTCAGGAGCTTCCCATCCTGCTGTAAACAAAGCAGACTTGTAAACATTGCTGCGAAGTGGAAAGACATTTGGCACCTTCATCAAAAGTGCCATAGTCTGGCCTGCACAGTAACAACTCACCTGAATTGCAAAAAGTTGTTTCTATCAGCCCAGTAATTGTAACAGCCTCTCAGACACTCTCCTGTGACCACATGGGAAAGGAGGAATGGATGATATAGTCATAGTTTGCCATTTCCATGGGGAAAAAAAATACCCTACAATTTGGAATAATGAAGATCTTTAAAGAAAAAATAAACCACAAAAAACAAACAACCCCCCCCCCAAAACCCCTACAATGCAGTTATTCCAAAATGGCAGAATATAATTTGCAAAGCATCAGCAGGATATGGCTACAGAATACGCCACACGTGAGCAATACCTGCAGACCAGGGGAGTCCTTGTGCTTGCCACAAGCTGGGGCTTTGTGGCAGCCATATCTGCAGTTGTATATCTGGTCATATTCAGTGGACTATTCTTACTTGAAATAATGGAATTCCTGTTCAAATTTCACTTGTGGCCTCCACAGTGTTCTATGTGCTGAGATTCTGTTATGTGTAGAAAAAAACAAGGCAGTTTTTTCTATAGGGAAGTTAAATTTTAAACCTGCTGCCTGATAGTTTCGTGCAATACCTCCTAGCTCTTGAACAATCATTCCCACCTCTCCTCTATTTGGCACATCTCCTCTGTCACATCTTCTCATAGCCATCTCTTTTCTGAGCCAAAAAATGATGCTCTATTTAATCTGTCATCACCCAGGAAGCTATTCAGTGCCTTGTGGACTTCCTCAGCACCTTCTCTACTTCAGCGATAGAGCTAGTCTCTCCAAGGGACTCTGATGGCCTATAAACATGGAAATACTGAGGACGTCACCAGAAAAAAAAAGCAATCGCAATGTACGTGGCTGTGCTACTGGCATGGGGGCCAGACAACAGCAAGAAATGTTCCATGAAGCACTTTAAGTAGTCTCATTAAGATTAGTTATAATGCTCATGTGCTTAACAGTAAGCATATGCTTAAGCATTTTGAGGCCTGACAAATTTGATAAATGAGCTGATAGAAGACTACTACTGTAGGCTAAAATACACCTAGCAGTACTTACTTTCAGAGGAGCAGGAAAGCATCTGAGATATTTGAATTGCTGAGGGCCCTTGCACTCTTCTGTTGTTTCAAGAAATTTTACAAGATAGTATTTGTTGATATTTTTCTCCAAAACACAGAACCTTATTTTATTGTCTATAATTCAATTACTTCCTTCTATCCAATAAAATAAGCTCACTCAAATAAAATCAGACTTACTTGCCTATTTTGGCTTGGGTACAGCATCTTTTGTACCCAGCTAAGCAATCTTCACAGTGCTTGGCAATAATCCTGCTTAGAAGGGCAGGATTTAGAACAGATGCAGACTTCTCCATGTCGGGGTGCTACCAAGTTCTCTGTTGATTAGTAGGGTGCATAATTGGGTATGACAGAATATAGATTTCTGGCAGAAAATAATTTCTAATGGGAGAAGCCACTTGCTGAGGACACCCACTTCAATTAAAGGTAGACCAAGCCTCTAAGTTAGGATGTTAACCCTGTGACTTCTCCCAGACCCACTATTTCTGCTTTTAGGAACTGGGATTTAGTGTCTGGTTGGACCATTAACAGATAAACAACCATGAAGATAATGCATAAACTTAGAACTGGAAACAAGGTTTCACCAGAAAATAGTTTGCTGAAGCTGTCTTGCATGTAGCAATAATCTTTGAGCACAGAATACTATGTAAATATTATGCAAATGCTGTATACTCTGATATACACTAACCTCCAGCTAAGTGGAAGATCTCAAAAACATTTAATTTGTAAACTAATCATTGCTTTGGAGGTAGGTACGCTCCTTGTATGGGTAGTGTCAGCTCTTTGTGGACCTTTATGCATATGGTCCTTGCATATGCCTCCCAGTTTGAAATGGAAGGAGTGGAAAACCAAATTCTTCTGACTCACCATGGAAGTTCCGAGAAGACAAGGGTCTATTTAGACACCATGATATGATGCGAATTGCCAAACCCACTGAAGTTACACAGAGCCTTTCTGTTGGCTTAAATTCTACCTACTCTTTTGCTTAAAACTAATCTCAAAGCAACAAGTCTTTTGTGTTTTTATACGTTCATCTGCTTTTTTTATGATTAGACAGCATGTTCACCTCACTCTAAAGCAAATGAAAGGATGAAGCGGTGTGTGTTACAGACCGACATGGGGATACAAGGTTGCCATGTATCAGATATGAGTCCCTGTTTTAGCATGTGGTTATCTCCTTGAAATTAGCAATAATCCTTATGTGCTTAACGTAAGGCATGTGCTCAAGTGCTTTATTTGATTAAAGCCTGACTGATTGGGCTAAGGCTTTTGATCTTGGCCTCTTCTTTTGAAAGAAATATAATGAAAGCAGAGATGAGTCCTATACAATTATATTTACAGCACTGTGTATGCCACTATTGCTGCTCCACAGGAGTGATGAGCTTATCTGCGATGAGAGGTCTCCGCCTCACCAAGCAGCTCTGTGCAGATGGGTTTTGCATGTGCAATGAAGACCCAGTGGCTGGGCCATGGTGGTTGGGCATTGGTGATTTCCTTGCAGCTGGTGGGAAGGGCATGGGCTTGCACTGCCGCTGGAGCTTAGCACCAGGGTCACTCCTGAGGACTCAACACCTGACCCAGGGCCTGGGACTAGCGCCTGGAGCTTGGCACTGTGCAGGCTCCTGGGAAGATGTGCACAATCCTGTGCAAAATACAGCAATGCGGAAAAAGGCCAAGTGTGACTGCAAAGTACCTCAGCAGTACTTGTCACTGCCAGCTCACTCCTGTGCTACTGGAGTTTCCCAAAGGAGCCTCTTAAGAGCTGACACCAAGTTACCTATGGCCCATGCTTTCCTCTCTATGACGTCCATGTCTCCTGAATTGTTGGGAATGCCCCATAAGGGTTACAGATCCAACTGGGACAGTGTGGAGGAGGGCAAGGACAAAAAGCTATGCAACTTGTGTATTGAACTCTTCTACAAAACTTCTGGAGGCTGCAGAGAGCAGCCTCCAGCATTTGCTCCCATAACTTCTGTAGCAGCTTTTTCTTGCACAATGGGTTTTATTCTGAGTCTTTTCAAAAGTACTGGACTATGATCACGTACAAGACTCGCATCTAAAATGCAGCAAATTCATAGAGTAAAAAATGTTAGCTGCTTAACACTACACAGCAACAGTACAAACCAAGATGTGAAACATATCGAGCTGAAACTACAGGGGAATTTCAGGCATAAAATGTAATTGCTCAAACTGGAGTTTAGCCAGCACACCAGGATTCACACCTCTGTCTTGCAAAAATAATGCAATGAGGTGTGTGAACCACAAATAATCATGACCTCAAATTTATGACTTACAGGCATCTTAGCATGGTGTTTCCAGCAATACTGTCTTCTCCCAGCACCATACTGGGACATTTGTTCCATGTTGACTCAAAGAGGAGAATATTGCCCACTGATTTACCAGCACCACTACATGAAGTGCAATGGGTCTCTGTAGAGGTCTCTTACTCAAGTAATGATGCCCCACAGCTTGTGAGATTTAACAACATCACAGCATTAATTGGCATAACTGCAACTACAGCATGAAGACTCTGTACCTTCTAAAATGTTCTATTAAGAGACTGTGATTATTTTAACTAAAGCTTTTAATCAACAATGCCATATATTTTTATTGTACATTTGAAGATTACAATAATAAACACAGATAATAATTTGTAGAGAAAATATGAAGCGTGGTGCAGGGTACTGCTTAATTCTTTATTACATTTATAGTTAGATTTGTGCCCTAAAAAAAAAAGTCCAAATTTACTGCCATGATTCCCTTCAAACTAAAAAGGATTTTATGGTAGCACAGATCAAACATTTGCCATCAAAATGTTTTCAGAAAAATTCACATCCGTTCTGTTGAAAATGTTTCAAGGAAATATTTGCTTTTCTTAAAAAAAAAAAAAAAAAAAGTTGGGAAATAAAAAAATCAAAATATACCATGACAGAAGAAAAGACTTTTCTTGGAAAAGCTTTGGGAAACACGTAGTAGAGCATATGTATTGGTCCTCTCAAGAGATGACAGAGGCTCTCCTTCATCCCCCAGTACATCCTACAATAACTTGTTCTATCAGAAAGCAACCAGAGGATACACCTGGGGTAGGAAACACTGGCCCAGCCCCTTGGCCTGGTGTGGCTTTGGGGATGGCATGGCTCATCCAACACAAAGAGCTCCTGCAGTAGCATAGACTGGCATTACACTCATATTTTGGGGGGGTTTTTTGAGCTATATAAACCAAACAAGGCAAGTAAGACTAGAGAAGTCTTTCAATTATATTCTTCGGACAAATTCTGGTATCTAGCCAATACATTAAAATATGTATTTTTAAACACAACACAAATGTTGCAGCTCACTGGCCTGTGAAACAGTGGGACTATGAAGAACAGTGAGGATTAAACCACTTTAAATCCCTCCAGCTCTCACTCATACACCGTACTGGGAGAAAATACAAGTGGATACATTCACACCAAGTTCTGTCCTCATTTATAAAGTGATTCTGTAACACGTACAGACTCTAGCACACTGGATAGTTATTTTTGATCTCTGCTGTACTTTAAACACAACAGTTTTTAAAGTTAAAGGAATCTGATTAACTCAGTGTTATCAACTGACAGAAAAGTGACAAGGTCCAGCAGAAACAGATGTTCCCTGCAAGTTGCTTCTTCCATCCCACGCGTCTTTTAAGCAACATTCAAATTCCATTTGGCACTTCTCCTGATATTTTTTTCCCCATCTTTAATGCAATTGTAGGAAAATTTGATGCTTATCTCACTGCTATAAATTTAATAGCAATATTAAAGAACATCACTCACATTAAATCTAAAAAAGTGAGACCATGATAATGTACACAGTTTTATGCTAATCCCTTACCAATATTCTTGTGTGCTCTCTTTTGCTTCCTTTAATACTCTGCTCAAGGTAGATTAGTCTGCGCAAACCCACCATGCCTGCTGCACTCTGCTAGAGATTTTACCTCTGCATGTGGACCAGCACAGTCTTCAGTGGCACTGTGCTGTGCTGAGCAGGTCTGAGTCTCAGAGGCAGAAGGTACTTCTATGGCAGGTGGAAATGGGCCAACGGTTCATACCTGCGCACCTAACAATTCGTCACAACTGGAAACACGAGTCACTGTAAACCAAAATGCAAGTCAGTTATGAGAGTATTAGCATGCAGCAGTATCAGTGGATTGTGGAGGAATCCCAAATAAATGTCTGTTAGTGGTTCAGTATGGAAAAGAAAAAGAATGTAGATAGAAAGATCCCAATCATATTATCATATCTGCTGAATGTGAAAAGCTTTAAAAACAAAAGAAGGGAATGTATGTGTATGTATATTATACAGTTTAATAACTCTGCTCTAACTACAAATTAATTCAAATCTTGTACTTGCATTAAAAATGAACTCTATCTATTTTATGTTGATCATTAACTAAGAATATTTCACACTAGAGATTTGTCATATTAAGGAGAATTGAAACCACTTATATCAATTAATTGTATTATACATAATCTTTACATAGATTACAAAAAATAATTTAGATTCTATATTAAGGAAATATTAAATATGAATTCTGCAAGGAGTCATGACCCAACCCCCTGTCTAAGTAATATTTTGGCATAGGAGAGGAATGATGGAAAAGAAGTGTTAATCAAAAACTGATTGTGAGAACCCTTCAGTGAAATTTTTCCATTGAAAAATGCAATGTATTACAACTTACATGTTTCATGCAAACATGTCAGTGTCCTTAGGGACAGTGTCTCAGAGATGGGATGGAGAAGGAGGGTCTACAGCCCAGTGGTACCAACAAGGAAATGAAATAGGAGGTCCTAAATCCAGCAGGACAAGAACCTGAAGCTGGTTCTCCTACATGCCAGAAAGCCTTGTTTTGAGTTGCCTCTCTCTACCAACAATGATGATGATTATGATGATTATGATAATAATAATGATAATAATAATATCAGCTTTTATTGTTGAATATTAGAAAAAACTTGGCAAGACCTTGAAGCCACAGTATTTCTCAGTCATCCTCATTTTTCATGGATAAGTTAGTCCCACTAACCTATGAAAACAGTCAAAAGAAACAGAGAAAAAAAGAAAGCTGGTCTCTGCTAGAGAGTATTAGGTCAAGCAGCCCCAGAGGGGCATGAGGCTTATACAATTAAGGAAATTTTGAGCAGCGTCAGTAAAACACCTGCCAGTATGAATGCCAACCAGACAATCAACACTAAAGGCTTTGTGAGTATTGCCCCAATTTTCATCTCCATACAGTACCTGGCACTCACTTCAAAGCAGCAGGAGGAAATTCAGCAATAGGAGGGGAGAGGACGAGGGGAGCTAGAATACCCCAAGACATGGAGGAAGTGGTTAGAGACAACAAGGAACACAGAAAAAGCAGTAACGATCCAGAATGCGCTGTACTATAACCAGTGATTATGCAGCAGGGCAGGATTCTTGGCATGAGAAGGGAAAATAAATACTTATTAAATAATTGTTTACCTCTTCAATAAAGCTGGCTTTGAACACTGTTAACAGAAAAAGAGTCCAAATCAACTGGACACACAGTTCACTGTGAATTACTAATTTAGGGGCCGGACCACCACAGACGAACTAAAGCAATCACTGAAGACAATGTAAGTAGTATCGTTTAGATGACACAGATTTTCATCAACCCAGAGGAGGGAACAACCTATTCAACACAAAACACATCACATGCAGCAGAACCAGTGATATGCACAACCTCACAGTTACCATGTCTGCCTTAATAGACCATTAACATTTTGTATACAACTGTCACGACGTTTCCACAAAAACACATATCTTCTGTATGTCAAAACACAGAAATTTAAGTTTGCTCATCTTTCCTCAGAGGAAGAAACAGTAAGCCTTTGCCACAGCAGCCTCCTTGGGAGTGTGTCCATTATCATGTTTTGGCACTGTGCAATGCACAGCATTCTTCACACAATCTGCAGATAGCCCAAATACTTCTTGGAAAGAGAATTCAATATGAATTTCCCCAGAATGTTATTGGAGACCCACTCAATTCTGAGTATAACCTTGAAACAACTGATAAAAGAGTGTTTGACATGCTAACTACCAGATTTACAAGCAGTAAGCGTACATGCTATAGATCAATTTCCAATAATGTTATACACTTCTCAGAAAAGGAAACAAAAACTTAGCCAAATATTTCTGATTTTGTGTTAGCTCCGCAATCCCCAAGCAGTCCACAAAAAGAGTTCGTAAAGAAAAAATAAATTCCTCACTTTACCACTGAATAATTCTCTGCTTTGGTGCCATATCATCCTCACATCTATCATTACCCCATGCCTTTTCCATGCAGGATGAATTAATGATAGGGGAAGCTTCAGAAGTCCCATGAAACCCTGGAAGTCAGGACCTTTTGTGCTGCCAGAGAGATGTCTCAGCAGGTTGCAAATGCAATTTGAAAATTCTGGATTTGGAAATGGGTCTGTTTAGCTCTCGGATGATGCAGGGAATCGATTAATTAACAAGTGACATGAGACCTACCCATCTCTTCACTTCACCACTCCACTGGGAAGCAAGACGAATGCTGAGCATCCCTGAGAGCGCAGAGGCAGCCCACAGGGCTGGGACATGCGACTGCAGCTCCATTCACTGCTGCACAGCTCCCACCTTTCAGAGGAGCTGAGACTTCATCAGCATTTACTTCTGCCAGAATCAGCTCTGAGGCTTTTCCCACCATCTGAAATGCAGAAAGGAAAGGAAAAGCAGAGATGCCACGGAAAGGCAAGGGCTGATTTTCACGCTACCATAAACACAGGCTTCAAAGATGTGCTATATTAAACAAGAGTTTTCCTTTATTGAGGAAAGTTGCAGACAATTTAATCCAAAATTTCAGTAACCATTCTGACAAGACTTTTAATGGAGCTCTTTTTTACATTATGATCAAAACTGAAAAAGATCAGCAGGACACAGATGAGAGTATTTGCAAAACCTGAAACAAAGAACAGCTTCAGAACCTCAAACATTCTAGAAAAAGACCTTTTTAAACTTTTCTACAGAGTAAGTGTTCCCCGTACTGCCTGTCCAAGAGCAGGCAGTGTGACTAAACTGTCACAGAATCATGGAGCTCAAACTTGAGCAGTGCTAAAAGCCAGCTCTCTTGACCACGTTCCCTCCAGCTAGCTTTGGGGAGGGCATGCTGACAGACATGGTAGAAGTGGCCATGTGTCATCAACAGCGAATGCATTGCCTTGTCTCTAGATACAACAACTTAACACAACATTTTTACCAGTTTCACAGTGAAAACTTTCTTTCAGAAAAATACGGGAAATTAAAAATTCCCACAATAAGGCTGAGGACCACTGAGCTGCCCGACACAGTGCAGGCTCCAGCCTTCAGTCTTCTCCCTTCCCTTCCATTTCTTTGCTCGAGGCAGATGGATAAAATTAGAAACATGGACATAATAGTGATCTTCATTCAAACAGTTTCTTGTTTATTCTCTGCCACCTACTTTGTCTACAGCTTTCTTTCAAGTAGATCATACAATTACTCTTTTCCACCCACTCTACATTTTAAGTGACATTTGATCAACAAATAAACTAACCCTTAATACGAAAACTATTGTCTAAATAAGCACTAATACTTTAAATTAACTACTTTAAATACACCTAATTATGTATTTAATCAGGATTTAACAGGACATGCAGTGTATGCTAACCAAACACAAAAATTAGATTACTTAACAGGTATTTATTGAGGTTTAAAAATCATATAGGAAAGAAGTATTTGCTACAAGCTGGCACATATGATAACTTTTATTTACTTTAGAAAACATTGACTAAATAAATGCTTAAGTCCAGTGATATCACTTATACTTGCTTTGTGGGTAAAAATACGTATGTCAAACAAATAGGATTGTTTCCATATGATATGCCTAAATGCATTTAACTTGGAAGCACCAAGCTGGGTTCCTGTGTCCCACATCTTCCTTCTGAGCCTCCCTAGCTTGTTTCTATCTATTGGCATTTGGGAACTGCCACAATTCAGAATTTGTTGTCTGCAGGAAACGTCAGCATTTTGAAATCAGTTTCCATTCAGATTCAGAACAACCTTATTTTTTCCTTTTTTTTTTTTCCCCCCTTCTCTTTTCCCTAAACTTTCACAGAATGAAAATCCATCAGACAGAGCCATGCCTGCTGGAAGCCTGGGGGTCTGCCTGGGAAGCCTCCTTGAGTTTGGGGATGGGGTCTTCCTGCACAGATGTAAATCCAGAAAGCCGAGGTCTGTGATGCGGGACAGGCTTTCTGGTATGGCTACCTTCGAGCCGCAAGTACTGGCAGGCAGCCACAAAGCCACGCAGGTGACCTGGCAGGAAACCAGACAGATTTACAATGAAAATCTGCTTAGCAGGCTAGGTTCTCTGGGAAGATTCATTGAAAGCCAGATGTTTTCATGAAATGTTTTGCTTTTGACGAATCGGCATTTTCTGATGAAAAAAACTCTCTGAAAACTTCCTCTGAGCTCTGCCGGCAGCTGCTGCTGCCAAGAGGAGTCAACAGCTGCACGGTGAGGCTGGGCAATGCCTGGGACAGTGTCCCAGGGCCTCTCAGCTCCTGCTCGTCCTCCATCACACCAGAGATGCCCACCACATCTCAGGTTTCAGGAGAGATCCTGCTGTTCTTCTCCACTGCAATGTGCCAAGTGGTAGGAGCTGGTCCCAAGACAACCATCAGTGCTCTCCTACCTTCAGCACTTGTGTTCAGACAAAAACACTGGCTCCACACCAAGCAGAGCAGGAGCAAATACTACAGTGTCTGCAGGGTCTCACAGCAGCCTTGTCTCTGAAAAAAAAAAACAACAGAAAACCAGTCTGGACCATCAGCAGGCTGACAATCCCCTGGGGGTGGGTGTTCCCAGGGTATCAGCATTACACCCACCTTCCTCTGCCCCCAGTGCAGCAATTCAAGGGTGGTGACACCGGGGCCCACCAGGGAGCTGCTGGTGAGGGGTCTGTGGCTGCCTGCCCTCCTCAGGCTGTGCGTGACGTACCCAGCCCCTCCAGCAACGGGCACTGGTGGCAACACACGGGGGATCCAACAAGCTTTAACTTCCAGGTCTTCCTGCCACCTTCTGCTGTCTAACAGGCAGCTAGCGCTTGACAGCTGAACACAGCTCAGACAGATAACAGCTTATGTCTAACAAAGCCATTCCTAACAAAAAGAAATAGGTGTAAAAGCAGAGAAAAGGACTGGGCTGCACACGGGGCTTGGGGAGTGACTGAATGGTGGCGCTTCTTTCAAACCATGAGTTATCTGGAAGTGGCACTGAAGACAAGCACATGAAAAGTGCTGATGAAAACTCTGCTTAAAGATGTCTTTTTCTGAGGCAAGAAATGCCATATGTCTTTCTCTCAGCAGCAGGCCAGACCCACTACTTTATTTCTGGTGCTACAATAAATGGTATACATTAAATAGTCACTAAGTCTTCAGAAACTTCACCTCTGATATTATTTTAAAGGACTTTCAGCTGTGAAAAGCAATGTCATTTTATTCTCCAGACATAGCTGTCTTTCAGATCAAAGGTCACTTATTTTTTAATACACAAAGTATTAAAAAAAAAATCTCTCGAATCCATCACATTCAGAACATCTGTCCATCCCAGAGTCTCAAAACATTAACACATACTTTGACTGTAAATATGTTAGAATATCCAAATGTGTGTGTGTCAGATATGACACTTTCTTGTGCTAGTGAAACCCAGATGAAATTCATCAACTTCAGTAGACTGCAGATTTAGAGTTCTGTAAATAAGGGAAAAAATTGGCCCTGTGCTTTAATTAACATTTTAAATCAAATCTGCTTTTGAAAATGTTCCAAAATTGGAAGAGATCATAAATAACCTTGGTCTGCAACATCAGACTAGAACATACTTGTGCATTCTTTGCTTTTAAAAAATGTGGTTTTTATCAAACGATAATTATGGTTGTGCTTGAAATGATCCCCCTTAAATTCTTCAGGAAGGTTAAGTGACTGCTGAATATTAATATTTTCCCTTTAGTGAGGGATTCAAAACAATTCCCAACAAAATGTTGGGGCCGGTGGATTTGGAGGCCTATGTCATTAAATGCCGCTGTCATTATTCTGCTTACATGCTTGTTCTGCAGAGACTGTATTTTCAGTAATAAATAATGTTTTGAAACAAACAGGTGATTTCTGTAAGAAGAATCGACAGTATTTTTTTGAAGGCAGTGGTTTCTGTAGAAACCTTTCCTCTCTTTGTCCTCTTCTATCTGCAGGGTATTGACAGCTCTGACAAGACTTTGATTATCTAGTCAGCAGGAGCCTGAGACTTGTCACTTGTCAGGTGTGAGCCAGCAGTCACGCAGCTGATGAAACAATTGAAGGGAGATAGGCTGAGCATGAGGAGGATCAGGGTCATCAAGCCCAAAATGTATGCCTGTCTAGTAAGGGGATGGCTTACACCCTCATTAATGACTCCAATAAGGCAGGAGGAGGAGGACGGGGAGGAGCTGGAATAGAGAAATAAGAAATGCAAAGGTTGGGGTGGTGGAGGAGCTCCAGTTGTCGACATCTGCTTCTTGCCCATGGCTCTGCAGTGACCGGGAGCCCCTGCAGCCCCATGAGAAGCCCCAGCACCACCGGCACTCTGCCTCCCTGTGCCCATCCCCTGGCTGTTACTGGAAGTGGAGGTGAAGGTGGCACTCCCATGCCTCTTCTCCCACCCGATGGCTGGGTTTTCAAACTGCACCTCCCTGCGGTGGGGGTGAAAGGCAGGGTGGCTCTCTAGCCAGACCTGTAGTAGGTCAGTACCCTCTAGCTTCATCCCCACTGGGAGGGTTAACGCTAATACAATTGTTTCTGAGGGACTGCACTTTCACTGCCTCCAGCATTAGATAGAAAACCCAGCTGTGAACAAACGCCTTTAGTCCATACGCTAAGAGGTCTAGGTGCATAGGGTTGATTTCTGCCACCCTTGGTGAGAGTTAGTCTGCCACTGCTGAGGACATCTGCCCAGTTATCTGCACTTTGGCACTATATTGTACAGCTGAAACTCCAGGAGGGGCATTTACTGATCCAGAGACAGGCTTAGTCAAGGAGGGCAATACAGAACAATAGCCGTTGTCTTGCAATTAGCAGGACTTAATAAAATGCTTTGTAGGAAGATGTCTGTAATCCATAACTAATATCCTCTCTGTATATATCATACACGACTGGTGGGTCAGTTGATAGGAGCTTATCCTAAGAACATTTCACACAAAACTGGATTACTACAATATCCTTTGCACTGGAAAATCATTCACAAACTTCAGCTTGTGTAAAAAGCAGGATGTTCTTTGGTTGGTTCTTCTCACATTATACACTGCCTGTTTTTCTGTGATCTGCATTAGTTACCTATTCATATTAAAATGCAGTTCAAGGTGTGCTTCGCAAGATTTAACAGGCGAAATACTGCTGCCCAGAAAGTCTCTTTTAAATTTAAATGACAACATAAATTATTATACACATTTAGTTAATGCCACAGGAAAGATCGTGAGTATTGAGGACACAATCTGTCAGTTATATGCAGGCAGACCTGCAATCATTTCACTGATTTCAGGACTTTCTCTCCAAGTCTGTGCTGACAAAAGGCCACTGACATCAGAGTTTGGGGTTCCATCATAGGAATAAATTCTGAGCTGCATTTTCTAGTTTATATGAGCCCCAAACCCTTGCAAAAAGTTTTGGAGTTGTCTGCTGTCCCTTATAAAACCGATTATCGGTGTTCCTTAAATCTCTGGGATACTTAGACATATGGGTAAGATAAGCATGGATTAACTATGTCTGACTATGCATATTAATTGAGGAGAAAATTTTGCTCTGAGATAAGGCAGCAATGAAAACCCATGAAGCAGGACAGGCAGAATCACAGAGAAGAGGAGGCTGAAAGTCTGCAACATTTGCACACAGTGGGACACAACACGACACAGAAGAGGTGGCTAGTTAACTGAGGAGGGGTAAGAAAAGAAACGGCTCTAGTATTCAGTATGAAATATCACAGGTAGACATGCCATATTAAATTTTTAAAGTTTTTGGTTTATTAACTTTGCACAACAACTTTCTTTATTGACATAAATCAAAAGACGGCTGAATGTTTGATAGGTAAAACTTTTCTTGCGCAGCTGGGCAGTTATCATGCACTTGGCCAATCCATCAGTGAGACATTTTTCACTGAGGATTTCAAGGCACTTTATAGGAGTTTATTGCAGGTATCCTAACCAGGATTTCATATGCCTGAAGGAGAGAACATTAATGCAGCTGTTTCACCTAGGGCTGTACAGTAACTATAATTCCCTATAACTAAACATAGAAGTTTAGGGAGTTTTCAGTATTGTTCAAAACTGGAACACAGCTTAGAAAACACAATGTACAGTTACTTATTCTGTAGCTTTTAGGGGTACCCATCACGGTGAAATGATACTTGAATTTCTTCCTAAGAGTGCTGGTTCCAGACTTCTAACCATTGATCCAGTATGGAATGGTAGGAGAATGACAGTGTGATAAATAAAGTGCTAACCAAGAATACCAGGGAACAATGACTGACAGGTACAGATCAATGAACTATCCAACATGTTTTCCACCATCAGTTTATTGTTATTAATACTTTAACTTAATCTCCAGCTTTAAAATAAATGATAACACATTCACTGCTGTCTTTCAGATTTGATTTCTCATCTCTAAAACACTGAATCAGAAATGTAACATGAGAATGACAAATTTACACCAACATAATAAAATCATTGAAATGAATGACTTATGCCATTCTTGGGAAGGGACTGGGTTTGGCTGAACATGTGGAAACCCCTGCCTCAACTGCCGAACCCGAGGCCCCACTCTCCCCCGTTGGCACCTGCAAAAGTAAATAGCGGCCTCTAGAGACTCTTGAGATTAGGCTAGACTAATTGCGCTATGCAATTAGTGAACACTTATTTGAAAACAGTACTAAGGAGCAGGCCCAGTTTTAGGTGATGCCCAGACATTTTCCATACTGGTTTCCAACTCATTGACCTCCCAGCGCAGGGGCACACCCTGGACTTGCTCACACCTCAAAATTATCTGAAATAATTTAGAGAAAGATTTTGGCTGATCTAGGTTGCACAAAGACAGTGATTCAATGCAGTGCAGAGGGGTACATAATTATTCTGATATTAGCAATAATTTCCCAAATAATACCAAGTGTTCTCCAGCACTGGCAATAAGAGTACAGCTCCTGCATTATTAGAGAAGAACCTATATCGTAATACGTGGTTTTGAATCCAGATTATGAATTTTCCATTTATCAGACTTTTGCATTGTTTGTTTGTTTGGGTTTTTTTTTCCCCCAGCTGCTTTACTATATTCAAACCTGAAAAAGTATATTAGCTCCAAGTATAGCAATGTTTTCTTCAGCTCCAGCCAAAATACGGGAATGTTTCATCCATGGAAGAGAGTCCTATCACCATCTACTGTCAATCGTAATAATTCATAAAGGATGCCATGGAGATTTGAATGTACTATTTGATCACTTTTTCAGCTCTTGCCATTTTGTTACAAGAGTTACAGAGTTTGTGAGAAGATCAAACCAGAAAGCTATCAATGCTCAGCTATCAATATACATATTTTCTAGAATACAAAATCCTCCAGTTAATATAAAATAATTGTGGAAGTGGTTGGCAAATTAAAGATGGTTGTTGTAGATTCCAAAAATACTTTTGCTTTCAGCAAAATACATTTTTAATTACTTTCCTACTAGCTGTCATTTTTCATAAACCAGTCTAGACAACTCGTGCCAAATCATGCAAAAGCTGATCTCAATGAAATGCTTTCCTCTAACACTAAAGATCAGAAAATGTTCTCTTTTTTTAAAGCACATGTGGAGTCTAAAAAAACACTTCTAGACAAACTTTGCTCTTTGTGAAGCATTAAAAATCAAAACTTCCCTTTTGGAAAAAATGGTATATTAAAATTCCAAATAATACCAAATAATTATTTTTCTAGTTTTGAAATAAACTTGAAGATATAAAAATACACATGTCCATATTGTATGTTTATTTTTGTTATTCACTGAATTCAAGATCTTTTTCCCAAAACATATTGCTACAAAGCACAAACTAGCAAAATCTGTCACCACAGTTATAAGAAGATGTACATACATGTTTCTGCCATGCCTTTTATCTTATTTATTTTAAGCATATTGAAAAGGAAGGGAAAAGAGTGAAAAATAATCTGAATTTGTATTTCTTTTACAATTTTGACTGGAATTATTAAGCTGAGTTTTAGCACTCAGAAGTAAAGAATTCGTATAGTAAAGAACATAGATTTTGCTTTTAGCATCATAATCAATGTCCAAATCTAAAATTGATATAATTGACTGTTAATTAATTCCCTTGATATTTTCATTAGCACATCCAAGCAACAAGTCTTCTATTTGGCACTTCTGAATTATTCAGGAAGTGCTCAGATTGCTATAATGAAGGCGCTACTGCCTGATACTATGCTGGCTAATAAAGTTAAATGCAAGGCATGCTTTTATTTTTCCATTCTGATTGGACAATCAAAGATTTCCCTTAAGATATGTGAAATGAAATTTCAGAGCTGCACAAAAAAATGTCAAGAGAAATGTCCAAAGATATTTTTGTGAAAAAATCCAGCTCTATACTTTCAATAATGGTAGCATTCCCTTAAGTCCTAGAACATTGCAATGAGAAAGGTTGTTATGGGTGGCATCTAAATCTGTTCTGAAGGCTCCTTAGGTCTCTGGAGCTAACATTGCCCACCAGCCCTCCAGGTCTTAAAACAGTTGCAGCAGCCTAACAGATCAAATGACAAGCAGAGATTTACTAGTACCATTGCTCTTGCTGGCTGTCCCTCCATTAACAATGTTAACAGGATACTCCCAAATACTCCTTCAAATCCCTGAGCAAATGTTGACATCTTTACCCAGGTAAATCCTCTCTGATCTCCAATGTTGATTTTACCAGGGGAAAGACTTCAGGATTGGCCTAACTAGGAGAAAGTTAGGAGTTCTCTTTCTGGATTGTGTTGGTTCATGATTGTGTTGAAAGCCAAGACAGCCGGTAGGGCTTATGCCAAACCTGGCAGCTTTGTGTCTTTTTTTAACACTGTTTTTTTTTTTTTTTTCTTGTAAGGTACTAAGTGGCAGAAATCCCATAAATCTTGCCATTCCAAAAAGAAAAAGCTTGAGGGGACTGGGTGGTACATTTGATGGATGCACTGTCCTTAATGCACTAGCCTCTTCCCTAAGGGGTTATGGTTTTGAATTTAGTGCAGAGAATGAACTGTTTCTCAACTGATGGCAGTAAAAGTTTATCAGCAAAGGATAGTTTTACCTTTCAGATCATCACAGTGTTCTCTGACATGTTCCTACTCTGTACAGATCCTTCAGTGCTATTCACAGAACCAATAAATAGCCACTACAGAGGCAATTCAGGTTTTTTTTTTTCCTTTTTTTTTTTCCTTCTTTTTTTTTTTTTTTTCAAAAAACAGAATGCTACCAGTCCTAATTAATTTAATATTTGTCACTTGGACACCATGTCCCATATGACAACCTCCAAAGACTTTACAAAGATTAATGACACCCCATTATATCAATGAAGCAGAAAGAATAAGAATTAGTTCACCCATCACTGAAATGCACTCTCTTCTGGGGTGGAACATGACAGCTACTTAACAGTGTATAACATGGAGGAATAGGGCCTTGGGGAATCAAGAACCCACCAGTTACTTCAAGTGAAATATTGGTCCTACAGCAATGAAGTTGTTCTGCTCAAGAGTTGGTCACTGAATGGGTGTGTTCTTCCCAAGCCTGCTATGGGATCCTATGACTGCAGGAAGACATTACACAACTCTAATGGAGGAAAGTGGAAGAAGTTTTGCTGATACGCCTTAGGTAAGAGATAGTGTACCACAAAATAATATCAGCAAAGGCATGGAGGTAGACACTGCTCTGAAAAGTGGGACTTACTTTGATCTCTTTTTAGAAACAGAAAGTGAAAAAGTGTGGCACCTTCAAACATTGAGTTCATCTTGTCCCTGTGCAGAGGGTTGCACCACAACCCAGGTAGTTACCAACCCTGACCAAAAATCTCAAAGGAAGAGTTAAGGAGTTTTCATGTAGCCCTTCAGAGAAAAGGCATCTCTTCCTGTGGGGAATTGCACTGTTACTAACATGGAAGGGTTTGTGGCTGTTGAAGGAGAGGAGGGACCCTGCAACCCTTCATGGGAGCACCTGGACATAGAGCTGGAGGAGAGTTGGTGTCTGCTGTGAGCGGGCAAAGCCTCAGTGCTCCATGGCACCTGGCGCCATGGTGGACCAGCCATAAACCTGAGAGTGCAGCAGCAGTGCATTACATTATGTATTTCCTTCCTTCCTAATAACTAAGGAAATTATGTAAATCAGAAATAAGAGCCTATTTTGGCAATTGCAGTGGAAGGAGGGGGAGAGCTTGACGCCAACCCACCCCTATTGACAGTGGAGGCTGGATGAGCTGCAAAGCTGTGATGACAGCCCCAGCATCACTGACAGCCAGATTGGGGAGAGGTTAGCACTGGGCTGCCACATGCCACCATGCAGTGCTGATGACAGCACATGAAGGACATCTGCCTGAGGTGACCGCTTATTGTACAGCCAAAGTGTTGAGCACACCTTTTTCTTGCTCCATGGCCACCCCACTAGTGCAAATTGAAACCCGCCTTCTCCTTTTGTAGTTATTCTATAGGGGGTTGCATTTTGAAGTACAAAAGATCACATCAGTCAATGGTTAAAAAGGGCTTCTGAATATACATTGTACAGCTTTATCAGTTAATTTGAACTTGCTGGGAAAAAAATACCCATGTTTTTAGATTTGATCCTCATAGTCTTAAAATATTAATCAGACACATGCTTGGTATTTTTTTTAATCCAACTGTCTCCAGAATGCTTATTGACAATTTACAAAGAGAAGTTAGAAAATAGTAAAGAGAAATATGTAAGTAATTATGGTTTTAGTATTACAGGGCCAAGTGAAGTAAATTAATGTAATGCAAACATTTTGTGGATTTGTTTAATTATTTGCAAGTACAATTAAATCTGCAAGTACAATTAAATCATAGTGCAGTAGATGGGGGTTTATAAATGGGAATGTTCCTAATGAATCTTTTCAGAACACTCAAAATTCCTTGAAAAATATGGATGTACTTCCTAGTTGTTTATATCCACTTGCTGAATAGATGACTGTACACAGCTGTGGCTACATTCAGAAAAATTGGGAACAACAACTTTCAGTTACCTACCAATGAAATTCCCCTTATGCTAAGGACCAGCACAAGACCTTCCCACTTTTGCTTCCTTGTGGGTCTTCCCTAAACAGCTCACGAGGGCTTTGTGGAAGCATTGTACGGCCCAGCAAAGCAGAATGAGCAAAAGAGAATTTCACTGGATCTGAGCAGCACCAGCAGGAATTTCTGATGTCTTCAAGGAATTACTTTCTGTGGACCCTGGACATCCACCAGTCCACTCCTGTTCCAAATCTAAGAGCACATGAATGAAAGAAAGGCCCTGAAAAGCTGCAGCATTGCAACTCTGCCACCACTGAAGTCAATGCGTTCATCCCAGAGCTCACAGGGAGCAGCAACAGACCAATGCCTAGACCTTTTGAGAGTTCAATTCTAAATGACTACAGTGTCTTCAAGCAAAAACTGAATTAATTTCAAGTAGAGAAGGTTATATGTTGTTCCTGTTAAACTGAAAATTTGCAATCTTGAATGTTTCTTTTCTGAAATATATTGCAATTAACAATTCAATGTCCTGAAATTACAATATATAGTAATAGGTAAACTGCAGTATGTTTTTTCCTGTCTCTTTTTTCATTAAGAATTAAAAAAAACCCACTGACCTAGAAAATATTGTCTAAGTAGGATTCAAGATATTGTCTTGAACTCCTGAATGGAGTCAACAAAATCTTTCAAAAACCTAAAGGACATTCAGTAACATTTGTACATATCTGAGCACTATATAGCATGAAGTACCCAGTGTGCAATGGAAGTCATCTAGATCTTTCTGTCTACAACTCACAAAGTTGAGACATGTTTTGAAAATATGTCTTTGACTTTGGCTCTTCAAAGAAATCCTGAGAAGAGGTGAAAACGGAGAGACTGTTCGAAACACTCCAAAAGGCCTGTGTTCTTCCAGAGACTGTTTAATTACCAACTGAACTGCCAATCCTTTCAGAAATGGATCAAAAAGCCACAGAAAACAGTGACTTAGCAAAAAGAAGCAACTTCCTATGTTTTGTTTCATTTAGAGAGAAAGTTTTTCTCTTTTTTTCTGTGCATTTCCAGGAATTTTACAACTAGTGGCAGATGTTCTGTGTTGCATGGCTCTTACTCTTTTAAAGGGATGAGTAAACATGCATGGTATTCAATAATGCATAGGAATGTCATATCTTTTAGGCACTACCCCATCCCTGTGAGGTCATCAGCCTTTTGATATTTCTAGATTTAATCTTACTTTAGAGCAATCAACCACAAAATTTGCTTTTTCTTGATCTCTCTCTCTGAAATTCACAACATATCAGTATTATTTACTCAGTGTCATTTCATTTGGTTACTGCATTTGTGCTGGCTGGGTGGGGTTTTGAAGGGGAGAGGGGTAGCTTGGTTAATTTTTTTGGTGAGGGGAACTCTTGACCCTAAGTTACCCAGCTTTGGTCAGCTGAGGACTTTGGTCTACCAAGCTGGAGCTGAGAGCAGAAGGCCTGTTTGGCTAAGTGCTGACTGACTTGCAGAAGGATGAGTGTGAGCATGTCTGTGGGGGAGGGAGGTGATCAGAAAGTGAGGAATCTGCTACTAGCCTTTAAATTGAAAGCTTTATACTCTGTGCTTTTATAACTGATGTTTTATAGATGTAAAGTGTTCACAGCCTCAATGACAGCATCCAGTATACCTTTCTGAAATGAACAGGCACCTGACCTCAGCTGGGTCTTTGATGTGGTGGCTTCAGCTCTCAGTATGTAAATATGTTTATTTGCTACAGAAGCCAGTTCTTTAAGAAGCCTGACTATGATTGCTCTCACATAGGTATACAAGAGCATGGGGGAACCTTCCAGAAGCAGAAGCCTCTGTGACCACTTGTATTTTGTACAGCTTAGATGGAGAACCCTGTCCAAAACACTACTGAGCTTCACATGTCAGTGTTGGGTTTTATCTGCTTCCTTACATATATAGTTTTCCCAAGTTCAGACACTTGGATAAGCTCCTTCTATTCCGTTCTCTGCAAAACTGACCTGGAATAAGTTTTTTTAAATTATGTGAAAAATGAAAACCACTGCATTTTAAAAACATTTCCTATAAATAGTACTTTAGAGGTCATTCATGAGACCCAGATTATTTTAAATTGATTGCTGTTACCAAAAATCAATACTACCCAAACACCCCAGGTATTACTTTCTACGAACACAGCCCAGGCTCCCACTTCTCCCATGGGTGAACCATCTCTAGAATTAGGACTAAAACTACCTAAGATCTGCTTGTAATGCTATCAAAGCACATAGGATGTCATACAGGGAATCGATGGGTTAAATAGATCTTTTTTCAGCTTTGGGATTTGTATGAGGAAATGATGTACATGTAGCTGGGCGCCTACGGAGGACACGGCACACACTCTGACAATGGCTTTCCACCTTATCTAGGATCTTTTAATAAAGTGTTAATTATAAAGGCTTCTCAACTCATTGTTTAGAGTCCTAAAGAGAAGCACACTTTTCCTGTCAAACATGAAGGGTTTGCAGCAAGTGAATTTGTCTTGTAGCAGTAAGCTGTATTTTCCTGTGAAGTGATTAATTTAAATGGGTTGGAGCCGCCCTGACGTTCTGCGAGCTCCTGTGCTCCCCGTCTCTAAAACAAATCACAGCAAACCATGCCAGCACCTTAGTGCTGACGCCGTGCCTTGGAGGGGCCCACTTTGTACCGTTTCACAGGTAGGACAGATGCCCAGGTTGGGCCTTTTCCTAGCGAGACCCAACAGCCAAATGCTGCCCAGGGGATGCGCAAAGAATCAGCACATTTATTCCTGGCTCAAGCTAATGCATGCAAGTCTCTGTGATCGTGTGTTTTTGTGAAGGGTTAAAGGCAGTCTGCAGGTCGCCTCCTCTAGACCATTCATTACTGTAAATACCTCTACCATGTCCTCTGTTGTCACTCACTGGAAGAGCAAACAGACTGGCAGATGAAATGCAAAAGGACCAGTAATAGAGGTATTAACATGCAATTCCATTAACTTTAGCCGAAATGGAATTAAAAGTGTGGGAGAAAAGGAAAAAAAAAGATAATATCATCTGAAAGCAGCACTGTCTCTAGTATGACATGCTGTGTAAAGTGAGCGTTCAAAGGAAAAATAATGTCACTTTGTAATGCTGATATTTTGCTGAGTTCTTTATTTTATGACAAAAAAGCATTATGCTGTGTGAACAAATATGAATTTACTACTTTTAAATAAGCAAATAAGAAAACAGAAGTAGATCACTATAAAAAACTTCCTGCAATACTTTGCCTAAAGGATCACAATTAGCAATTAACTGGGGAAAATCAGGCTTATTCTATTATTTTATCTGGCCTGTTGGGGTATCACCTTAACTCCATTGTCAGGTGTTCACTTGGCTAAGTGCAGACAATCCCATATATACTGTTCACATTTTGAGCTAGTCAGACATGAGCCAGCTCCATATAAAAACACCCAACCACTTTTACACATGCTGCCATTAGGAAGTGAGTGGGGTCTGGCCAGCCCAGTGCCAAAAGACAGACATGCCCTAGGGTTTAAAGCATGGAGTCATCAGCTCCAAAAATTCTCATAAACAGACATTAATTGCAACTTCAGTTTCCATCTAGGAAACGTGAAACAAAATAAAACCAGTTAAGAATGAAGAATCTCTAAGGCTTCGGAGATGTCTAAGCATCAATATTTTTTTTTTCCAAATGGAGAAATAAAGGAACAGGGGATGTTTCTGAGACTCAGATGAGCACCAGGGCTGGTTGCACCTGGCCTTTTAGCCAATTAACTGCATCTGCACACACTTTTTTAACAGTGCAGAAAAGAACAGCAGGAAGACCTTTGAAAGAAAGGTCTTGAAAAAAAGGGATAGGAGGAAAACACCCAGATGCCTTCTTCAGACAGTCCCATATTGCTTATGCCACAAACTCATGCCATACAGTTGCTTTCACCATATTTTTTCCTGCATATTTTGCTTGATCAGAGGCAGTTATTGCTAGAGGATTATTATACAGCTTTGTATTTCAGCTGCACCCAGGAGGCCCAGGCACAGGGCAAGCCACCTCTGTGCAAGGTGGGAACACATTAGAAAGTGATAGCTCCTGTTGGAGGAGCTCACAATACACCTGAAATTGGGTCCGAGAGACATAGGCTGAATTCACACAATGGCTGATGGGTATAAACACTTGCATCCTCTTTGGACAAATGTTCAAACAGACTGTTAAGTGACTTACTGAACTAAGACAGAGCTGACCAAAATCACTTAATTGAGTAAACGTGAATGCCTCTGTTTTAATCCTAGTCTAACACTCCCAGCTACTATGTCTTAATCATATACAGGAATGCTACCTTCCTCTCCAGATTCACCGCGCTCTGCTCAGTACAATGAACCAGAAAAAAAGTTTGCAAACACAATCTAATTCACATTTGAGGACACCTGAGGAGCCCCAGCGCCCTCTATTTGCAACAAACCATTTTGCTAAGAACATTTGCTGTTAATGATCCTTGCTATTAAAATATGCACATTTTGGCATGATAACTCTTTCTGTACTGAAAAGGCTTACACTTCCACCAGGCTGTCTTCTTTATTTGCAATGTGTTTTCACCATGATTACAGATGTTGCAACAGTAGAGATCATATTCTCTTGAACCTTTAGGGCAAGATGTCTTACATATTTGCCCCAAATGTCACACTAGGAATGGTCTCATCATCCTCCAAGACATACAATCACAAAACAGAAGCTGACATTTCTGTGTTCCACAACAACTGCTACTGCAAAGGCTCTGCAAAAAGGCATATCCGAGCATGTCCTTTGGAAGTACTGCAGTGACAGTCCTAACCTGTGCCTTAGCAACTGCTGTTCTTGAGTATTTTTTTGGAACTACTACAGATACTGCATATATTTTATATTAAAATTGAGATGAAAAATTGCTGTATACATTATGCCTGCGCATGGATGTTATATGAACTCTTCTGTTGTTTGCCTTTAAGTACTAGTAGATAACTATCGTGATTCTACCCCATGGTTTTTTATTGAGCAATTCTATGTAAAGATTAATCAATTTGCATACAATATAAATCCACATTCATCTTTTATTATTGCACAATCAGAGAGCTTTAATGTAACATAAATTCAAGTGCTACATTCTTTGATTGCTTTTTGTAAAAATACTTAAATACTGTTCATTTGGAAAGAATCTTATGGCCATTTTCTAAGTGATATATGTAGTATTTGGGGAAACTTTTCTGATAAAATCTCTGTACAACAGTGGGATCACTGGCTTTCCCCAAGTTCATTAGGTGCTGTGTATCTTAATGAGTAGAGTGTTCATTAATGTTTTCATTTAAAAAGATCAGACTGAACCATGGAAGAAAAAATGAAAAATCAGCTGAAACCAGGAATTTATGATATATAACGAATACAGAATATAAGCAATATTTTAAAATACGCTGCTTTGTTTGCTAGTGAATTTAAATTATTACTAGACTACATAATACTCATTGTGTTTAGGACTATTATTCAGGACCTGATTTTCAATAACCACCAAACTTCCTCTGGTCCCTTGGAAAAAACCCAGTTCAGAAGAGTTATGTGGAAGTTTACAGAAGTTAATTTTTTAAGGAATTATTAGTAAGCAATTAAAAAAGGCTGGCGAATTGTGATCTGAATTGCAAACCTGTTACATGACAAAAATCAAACCAGAGTTCTTTCCAATACAACACACTGACAATAAGTCTATTGCTTTAAATACCTTTACAATAAAAAGGTTGTTGCTGGATGATTTCTCTCAATACAATAAGCTTTCTTTTTGCACTTTTTCCTTTGGGCTCTTGCAAGAGCAGAGAATAACAAAACACCAAAGAAAAAAAAGACAGGTTCAGCCTAGAAAGAAGCAGAACTACCACTTTCCCTGAAATTTCTATCCCAGTTTTACAACTTCAAGAAATTCAGATGGGATTTGGAAAAGATACTGACATTTTGAGTGATTATCTGAAGACCACCAAAATATCTTAATTACTTACTAGTAGCAGGGTATTAGTAACTGCAGCTTGGTAAAGGAAGGGGGAGATAAAATGCTTTCTTAAGCACATATGTGATTCTATGTAAATCTGAACTGCTGCCTGAAATGTTTGCCAATAAAGATGAAAGTCCCACAACATAGTCACAACATGATATCTATCATATGGCTTCCTGGCTGTAGTGTATGTTTTTGCTGTGTGTAATTGACTGTGTTGGTGTTTGCACCACCTAGAATTTGCATATTAGCTCAAACACCGTATTCTTGGTGCGCCTGATCCTGCAAGCTCACCAAGAGCCTCCAGCTGCCCCTGAAATCAAGGGACGCTAACATGGGGCTCTCAGGAGGTGCTGAGTGCTGCACCTGTGTTTTGTTTCCACATTTGTCATCCTTCAAACAGAAACTGGGTAAAAACACCCGTGTTTCTAGAGCACAAGAGTGAATGTTGAGGTTTCAGGCTTCAGACTAAAATACATCAGTTCAAGAGATGACAAAACATAGGCTCCACCACAGCCAATGTTTGGGTTACTGTACAGGCAAAGTTGTGACAGATGCAAAAGTACAGTTCTGAGATTCCGTTTAGTTTGCAGATGCCCCCACAGATGTGAGTTTCTCCGTTCCCACCCTTTTCTTTTTTCTAATCTAAAGTATGCAAACATGTGCTTCTGGAAATTGTATTGGAAATTTCTGATAATTGATTCTGTCAACAAAGTCAGCGAGAACAGAGAAGAATTTCACAGGGAAATCCAGCAGCCATCATCTCTTAAAACAAATGTAAAGTCATGAACTTATTATTACCCTCACTAAAGTTATTTCCCTTTATCCAAGCATTCCTACTCTGCTGTCAGTCCTGGGCTATCCAGTACTCATCCGTCTGTTCTTGTAGCACTTCCTCTGTGCACACTAGTAGCACAAAGCAGCTGTGATGAATCAGGCCTACAGATAGGGATTTTATCCACTAAGCAAGTACAAATCATTAATAGAAATTACCTTAGTGTACGACTTGGCTGCTTCTTGTGATGCAGCTACATATGTTGCAGCATGTAGGAGAAAGAGGCACAGCAGATGCTACTGGAAGCAAAATCCTGAGAAGGAAAGATGGCATGTTGCTAGCAGCTCTGGTTAGAGGGGGATGAAAGAAGAAGATGCAGCACTTACTGGACCTGCTGCTGTTGCTATTGAAGCATCTGCTCCATTACAATGATTAAAGAATGTGTTTCCGCTTCCACTGCTGCTATTTCCCTGGGTTTTTTTGCTCTGCTATTATTATTATTATTATTATTATTATTATTATTATCATTTTCTCATGAATGGAAGGAAATCTATAAGGTCTTTAAGCAGGTTTACATTATGGGCATGCAAGGTGGGTGCAGGAATGGGGGGAAAGGATTCCTGCACAAAGATACCTCAACACTGTCCTTGAGTATGTAACAAGTTAACAATCCATTTGAAAATAAAATCTTGACCACCAGCTAATAAGGCCTCCTGTAGCAAATTCCAGCATAAACAAACACTCATGCAGCAAGTGTGAACTTCAGGATAAGGTCAGAGTATTTAAGGCAGATAAGTGGGAAATCTGGATTCTAGTCCATACTTTACCAGGCTGAAGCATCCTAAAATACCATATCTAATTAATCAGAACATCTTTCTGACTCACTCCTCAACGATTACCCAGGCAGTGAGAAATAGCATGTAATCAAAGGCTGTAAAAGGGTCCTCTTATATTCTGTGCTGGTCACTGAGAACACAAAACATCTTTAAATTTGTGGCTAGAGGCAGACTTCAAGGATATCAGATTAAATAATAAGAACATGGTAAAATTTCAGTGGTGGGAAGGCAGAGTCAGCGAGATAAAATTTGCCTGCACTGTCCCTGCGCTGCTCCGTACCATAGAAAAGGGAGAGTCAGCCTCCCCACGGAGGACCTGCTGCCGAAAACCAGGGTTCAGACCTGAGGGCAGCTGGAGGGAAAGGTCGCAACAGCAGAAAACAGTGACAGTGTCCAGCCCAGAAAGCCTCAGCTCCTCTCTCCCCAGAGGAGGAGTTGCTCATCACAGCCAGTGACGGTGGCTGGTAAACTGAACAGGCTTTTATTAATACGGCTTTTGATGCTTTTTCCCCTGCAGCCTGTGTGTGTGTGTATCTTCACACAGCCACACACACACATCAACACATCCTCCCACACTACCTGCCCAAGTAGAGGCCATGAAAGTATCTTAAAATCATGCCCCGTATGTTGCTCTGTCCCAGCGGCCCAACTGTGAGCAATGCAGGTTGTCGGGGGCTTAGACACTCAGGGGAGAAGCTTTGCTGTGCACAGACCTCACTCTAGAAAAATGAATGAGAGAGTGCTGCCCTGACAGATGTCCTAAAGGCTTTGCTACTGCAAGGTCTACCAGTACAGAAGAGCACATTTAATGCAAGAGTTTAGCTCCTCTGAATTACAACACAATACCTGGAAACACACCGTAAGATCTTAAACCACTTCAGGTCCGGACCAGCTTTAAGGACATTAACTCCTTAATGCAGTTAAGGCTCTCATTTGCTATGAGGGCCTGATCCAAAACCCAGTGAAATCTGTTAAATGACTTCCATTGACATCAACAAGATTTGAATTGGGCTCTAAATCCTTAAAGCAAAGTCTGAGGCAGTTACTTTGTTCTGCCCTGAAGCTTTTAAATCCTTAAGCAGTTTAAAAGGAAGCGTTGACTTGATTTTTTTTATTCTCAGTGAAGTAAAAACCATGTCAGATGCCATCGCTAAGCCCCAAACTACCTGTACAGATAGTTTTCCTTTGTCTTCATTCACTCTCTTCATGGTTTATAAAAAAAAACAAGCAGCCAAGAAAACTAATTAGAACCCAGATATGCAACATTCATATGCTTAATTTTAATCAAGTGAGAAACTTTCCTGAATAAGTAAGTTATACAAAATTAAGCACATGCTTAATTAAGCAGTCATATGATCAAGACACAACTAGGGAAAAAGCAGTGACACTGCGTATAAGCAGAATGCTGTTACATGTAAATAAGCCAAAAAAGAGAAACAATGGTTTTAGCTTGGTGTGTGTCAGTTAAGGCAACTGCAGATGATACCTACAAACACAGCTGGGAGAAAATGGGATTTTAAGAGTCAAAGTGTCCCTTTAAGTTCTTAATGCTGAAGAACTTCAGTGTTTTACAGAATTTGGGCTAAACACAAGATCAGCCAGACCTTCCTGGAGAAACAAAGGTTTCCAGTCACTACTGGGTCCACATAACTCCACATAATTTCAGCCTCTGCTGAAATAACTGCTCCTAATTCTTCACAAGCAAACTAAACTGAGCACTTGTCCTGTGTGCATTTGGAGATAGGGTGATCTGGAATTTGATTAACACCAGGACAAATAATGTATCTGCCCAAACCACATCTCTATTTTACCTTGATTGTTACTAGCCTTTTTTGAATTGACTCCACCTGCTTAGTAACACTGGTGCATAAAATAAAGCAGAGAAAGGAAATTTTCCTATAAGTTGCAAGTTAATTTGCTACTCAGAGAACCCTCAGCCTGAAAATGAGTGATAAATACACAAAATGAGGTACCAAAAAGTATGAAGTACAATAGTCGGAACATTTCTGAGTTGATCCTTTTAATAAATGTCCCCATCTATTACCTCAGCTTCTTTATTTATGATGTAAATAATATTTCAACAATAAAACGAGGGAACTGAGGGAGCAGAGTCAACGCTGAGACTGAGGGATGTTCTTCAAATTACCAGCAGGCATTTGTTACAAGTTTCCCTCTGCACCAGTCCACAGAGGATATGAATTATTGCAGCTCCCAGCTGCAAAGCTGTAGCTCCAGGAGAAGCTCATGCTTTTAGATATGGATGGCTTTGCTTCACTGCCTGGTTTGTCAGCCAAGATGGTGACTGTCCTTTTGCTTAAGGTGAAAGGTACCTGAATGTTTTGCCATTCCACATATATTTTCCCTGTAGAGTTTTAAAAGATTAATTTATTTATTTATTTTATACTACCCCATCTAGCACTGTGATAAGCCCACACCCCACAGGGCTGTGGGGTTAGGACTGAGATCTTAACCCTGCCATTAGGATGCCTTTTGGTGACATGGACAGTCCAATTAAAGGCAACTACATTTTGCCCCAGGTCACCTAATTAACACATCTCACAACTCAAGATGCTCAAAGACATGGGGGCCCATGATGCTCAGAACAAAACCACATAACTTTCAGGTACTGCATCCCTACAGCAGATCCTCAGCCTTGAGTTAGATGGCCCATTTGTCCTTCTCAGACACTGGGGAAAGTGGGCAGCGCAGCATTTGTAAGGCCAATGTTAAGGACACTCCCACCTCAATTCTGGGTGCAGGCAGTGAGCCCCACACTGCCTGCAGCCCAGTAGAAGCCTTTCCTGCAAATTCCATTTCACCATCAGTAGGGCCAGCAGCAGGGAAGGACACGTCTCCTTCAAAACACACTGGGTGTCCCTCTCCGCCACTACCTTTCATCCAACAGCTTTGTCCTCACAACACACATACACAACCTATAGGATACTTCGGATCAGTCTCCTCAGCTATCTGAACCAATCTGAAAGCATCACCTCCTATTTTTCCATACAATATTCTTATGGCCAAATATGCAATATTCCCACTTTCTGACAGGCAGCAGCAGAACAAGAGTTTTGTAAAGCTCCATTTTTGACATACATGCCTACATCCTCTTTCAGATGCCTAAGTCCTTGTGTGGGTATCAATCTTAAGTGTCAGGAATGAAGTGATCTAATTTTCTTCTAGGGCACAACCCCACTGTGCAGACATGTGATGCAGAGATAGCCAGGACAGTAGGGTTGACTGATCTGTGCTAATGTGTTTTCTGGAACAAGCACATTTCCTCACCAGCATTGGATTATGTCATGGGGAGAGATGAGGTTGGATGTTTTTGCCTCCCTTTCCATTGCATAGTATAAAGTGTTCAAATAGAGTACATATAACAGCCTCATGCCTTTGCAGGCAGCAGTGGTACTTGCCTGCTACAGAAGAGAAGCCAAAGTTATTTTATTGACTGATAGATTCCATTTCTAGGGCCATTTTTAATACCCGGGTACTGCGATGAAAATCATAGAATAGAATCACAGAATCATTAAGGTTGGAAAAACCTCTAAGAGCATCTAGTCCAACTATCAACACAACACCACCATGCCTACTAAACCATGTCCCAAAGTGTCACAGCTACACGTTTTTTGAACACCTCCAGGGATGGTGACTCCCCCACCTCCCTGGGCAGCCGGTTCCAATGCCTCACCACTCTTTCAGTAGAGAAATTTTCCCTAATATCCAATCTAAACCTCCCCTGGTGCAACTTGAGGCCATTTCCTCTCATCTTATCACTAGTTACTTGGGTGAAGAGACCAACACCCACCTGGCTATAACCTCCTTTCAGGAAGTTGTAGAGAGCCATAAGGTCTCCCCTCAGCCTCCTCTTCTCCAGACTAAACAATCCCAGTTCCCTCAGCCGCTCCTCATAAGACTGTTCTCCAGGCCCTTCACCAGCTTTGTTGCCCTTCTCTAGACACGCTCCAGCAACTCAATGTCCTTCTTGTAGGTGAGGGGCCCAAAACTGAACACAGGATTCAAGGTGCGGCCTCACCAGTGCTGAGTACAGGGGCACGATCACTTCCCTACTCCTGCTGGCCACACTATTCCTGATACAAGCCAGGATGCCGTTGGCCTTCTTGGCCACCTGGGCACACTGCTGGCTCATATTCAGGTGGCTGTCAACCAGCACCCCCAGGTCCTTTTCTGCCGGGCAGCTTTCCAGCCACTCTTCCCCAAGCCTGTAGCGTTGCATGGGGTTGTTGTG
>VZTL01071122.1:19020-43865 GCA_013400535.1 Scopus umbretta | reverse complement strand
TGGGTTTTGGTTTTTTTTTTGTTTTTTTTTTTGTTTTTTTTTTTTTTTTTTTTTTTTGACAAGGACTGTTGTTGACTCTTAGAGCAAATTACCTGGTTGACTTAATCCTTGTTGTGTACCACTAAAAAGAGAGATTTCAGTTGATGTTCTGCATCTCTGGACCATATGGAACAGAGCTCAAGTCACATTTTCTACCTTTTAACTAGTTAACTCCTTATTGAATTCAGTGGATAGCATCTGATGCCATTCCATCTGCTAATTACTTTATTAGCTACAGCATATGATATGATGCACATAGCATGAAAATTCATAAAAACAGGCCTTGGTGTAAAAGCATTGCATTAATGCATCTCAAAATATACCAGATGAAATATAGATAGAAATAATCTTGAAGAGAATCTTCATTTTATACCGGGGCTCAGGTACTGTTATTTCTTTTTTAATAGTATGTATCTACATACATAGTTATAACCTAAATTATCAAGTGCGTGAAAAGGTTCTCTTTCAAGATGAAGTGTGCCTGGGGGGAGCCCAGTGGCTTTCCAAACCCTGTTCAGTTTGTATGCAGCTGGACACTTGCTTATGTTTAAAAGGAGTACCTATATGCAACTATGTAGAACAAATTGCCAGTTTTTCTTCTTAATTAAGGACGTCATACACAAATCATGTCAAAGTATCAGCAGCTAAACTGCACCGCCTGCATACATGTCTGCTTCTCTAAATAAACCTGAACTTTATCCAGTACCCTTTGCCTGATACTCCATTATCGGAGATTAAGTTATTCCTTTCAAAGTCAAAGAAACCAGTATGATATGGCACAGTTGCACAGAGGCCATCACCCACTAGCAAGCTCCACAAAAGCAAACCTCTGCATCCATGCAGCGCTCAGCTGACTTCAGAGCCTAAATTACACTTTATGATAGTTGCTTACTTCTCACGGAAATAGCTGAGAAATTACTATTGTTATTTGATATTCGAAAAGGCAAGGTAATCAGATGAATGAGTTGTGGGAGAAAGGAAGTTATTCGCAGGTTTCTTTCTATTGGCCTTCTCAGACTGTGAGATGTGGCATGTATTATATGCATATTATATGCATGCCATATGTCTAAGTTTTTCCTTGCAGTTCTTGGCCAAAATGCCCATGTCCTCCCAGTACTGTCTGCTTGAACAGCCTTAAAACACCGGAGTAGCTGCCTGAAGCCTGTGCACATGTCCAGGGTATAGAGAACACTGAAACTGTGCCCCTGTTTTACCAAAGTACTGCATCACAGGACTGAGCCTCCCCAACATATCTAGGCACAAGGTATTTTGCAACTGCTTCTAAGTTTGCCCAACTAAATCTTTAGTCTGAATTTTTGTGAAGAATGTATCTGCACTGAGAAAGAGTCCAAGCAACTTAATTCAGCCACTGCCTCAGTGCAGTCAAAACATTTTTAATGTCTCAGCAGGACACCAGCTGCAGAGCAGCAGTGGGAGGGAGCAGTTGCCTGAGCTGCAGCCCGAGCACCGGCACTCGGGTGTCCCACCCTGTGCACCAGCCCTCAGCAGAGACTTGGCACTTTTAGCCTCACTGGCTGCCTTGTCCCCAGCAAGAAAACCTGATTATGATTACTACTGCTCTCTCTCTGTGTGACCGGGAAAGGAAAGTCAATGTTTGTGGAACTGGAGGGTATGGTGACAACAGAGCAGAAACAGAGCTCTGCATTTGGTACAAGGGGTATGTTTTACATAGGTTGAGGCTACATTTTAAAGCCAGAAGACAAAAATTATCATCTGAATGAGGGATGGCTCCTGGGGAAATCATAATTGAGATCCTGTATCTGAAAGCAGGTGTAGGAACTTCCCCACAAAGTTCACGCTCACAGCTTTGTCACTTTCAGAGGACAGCAAAGTCCACGGCCCATTGAGAACAATGAACACTTTTGCAGTGATTTCCATAGATAGAGGATGTAAAGAGACTCTCTCAGATGTGGCTGAACTCTGCACTGGGTAAGAAGGCCCAGCAGAGGATGGAGGACAAAGGAAACGCTGTGCCCTGTGGACACCAATTGATAGGAGCTGAGCCCCAAAGGATACAAAAGAGGACAGAAGAAAGGAAGTGTGAAAAAGCAGGAGCATCCCTCCCTTCATGCAATGTGCATTTGGGGGCAGGGGAGGAGGTAGGGCAGGACCAGTTCTCCTGTATTTAGCATACTGGGTAATACCAAAGAAAAATCCCCAGAAAGTCACTCTCACCGCTGTAATAGCTGCCCTTGGTACTGGGGCAAGACTGCAGCAGTCAGAGGGCGTGAAAGTAGCCTAACACGTTTCACATATCTGCACAATTCTCTTCTAACATGACTGAATAAATATCATTAGAAGATACATTTTTTACAGTTCTTCTCCATAAAAAGTAAGATAGCATGTGGTTAGAACAGTACTGTATGAGAAAGATCTTTTTCCTTGTCAATTTACATTATAAAAACATCTCATGCATATAAAAAGCAGGGGGTTTTACCAGTGGAATTATATACAGTACTGTATGTTTCTATATACTCAGGTATGTACATATTTACACATACAATGCACACAGGATTATGCTGGGGCCAAACACCAAAAGAAAACATGCGGTAAATGGTTGCTTTAATAAGTCCTGTTCCATTGAAAGGAAATAAAACCTGAGTATTAATGAGATATAATTATATATTTAAAATCTTTTCCCTTGTGCAGTATACAGAATTAATGCCAGTAAACTCACAAACTGCAACATTCTACTCCATTACATCTGCAATGATTAGAGATAGTTTGAACATCTGGCATATAATCTGTGATAGAAAACAGCATTCTGCACTTTAATGGACGTCTGGAGGCTACACATATCTGATTTTATTTCTTTGTGTTAACTCTTTCCTGGAAGGAAGAGGAGACCCAGTGCTTGAGCACCTTCTTTCTGTCTTTTGATGAAGTTGCATGTAGCACTGGTATTTAGCTACTTTCAAGCTACTTATGTTTTAAATATCTAAACTAAAGAGGGACCTGCACAGATTTCTGAGAGGCTATTTATAACATAGACAATTGAGCAGCATAAATATTAATGTGTTAAAAAGTAAGAAACTCATCCAATGAAAGCAACAATAATTTCCTCATTTTCAGTGACTCCAGAACATTAAAATGAAGTAGCATTTGCTGTTCCTTCATTATTTCAAAGACTTTGTGAATATCCTCCCTTAATTTGGTTTTCTTTCATAATCTTGTACATGATAAGCTGGGGTTACCAATATTTGTACATTTTTGATGTACCCTAACTGTAAGTAAGAGCTTCTTTGACTGGCACTGACTTTCATTGAAAAAATTAGATTATTTCTCAGCTTTTGCAGGGTGTGTTTTGCCCCAAGCTAAACAAGAAGGTTTAGCCCTACTGTGTTCTGCAGGGAAAAGAAAGATACTAACTTGAAAGGCAAATGAGACTGACAGCATTATCTTTTGCCTTACTTACCGAATATTAGCTAATACCAACACCTAAGGAGACCTTGAAATTAGACTCTGAGCAGTAATTAAGACTGATTGAAGAATGGTATCAGAAGAGATCTGCATCACTGCTGAAAGAATTCAGCATTTAGAGTGACCTGACAAGTGTTCTGTGTGAGTATATTCAGGTATGAGAAAGAATATCTACTGTAAGAAAAATGCTAGTGTTCAGTAGAGTTTTGTAATCTGATAATGTACATGCCAGGGGCTTACTCAGCTGCCATGGTGTAACAAAAGCCATAGTTACTGGGTAGCTTCCGTTGAGTACTAATACTTAGCCTGAACATGGGTGCATTAAGCAGTCCTCAGGTCCTAAGGACCTTATTGCGGCAGTTCACGAGGGCATCAAGAAGTCCTAATGGCTGCATTACCACACAGAAACACTTACACCACACACATGCTATGCACAGGGAAGAACAGAAAGCCTGGAGATAATCATTTAAGGCTAAAACTGCTTAAATATGAAGCATGTGCCATACATTAGCTTACTATTGCATTGATTCATGTATTGCTGGACAGTGGCAAGCTTGCAGCCTATGGAAAAAAAAAAAACAACACCCAAAAGTGATCATTTGTAAACCAGGTTGAACCCATTTCAGCAAAGATTAGGAAAAATTGGCCTAATTATAGATGATGATCTAATACAATCTGGCCATATTTAATGGAAGTCAGAAGCAGAAAGTTGCATGTTACTTCCATTTCCAATATCTGAACTAATGGATCAGTAGTTTTCTATGTAGTAAGAGATCCAGCCCCTTAAATTTGTGTTAACTCTTTCCTGGAAAATTACATACACATTTGTCACTTTTAAAAAAGGCCATTAGATTCAACAGCTGAAGGATAACCTGAAATCTCCATTTCTTGACGAATCACCTGCACAGATCTAATGAAACCCAGGAAAGTTTCTGGAAATAGGCCAGCCATGTTTTACCAAAGTACTTACATTATCTTTGATTTATTCAAAATTTTTGTCAATATCATCAAATGCAAAGATCAGCTCTGCAGCTGCAGGGCTCAGTCCTGCTCCAGCTTCAATCAATAAGGCTCACAGCAAAAACAGGCTGGTTTAGACCCCAAAGGAGTAAGATTCCTTTTGATCGTAGTTTAGTGAAGGTCCAGAGAGGTTCTGTCAGAACAAGGGGCATATTTAACCTGGATTTGCTTGATCTCTCCTACCTAGAATTGTAAGCAGAGATCTTAGCAGACATAAGTCACTGGATTAAACCATGAACTGAATTATTTCACTGTTAAATTCCAGGAAGAGTGATGGGTTTGGGAGATCCATACAATTGCACCTTTCCAAGCAAGTTATTCAAAGACCAGAGTTGCCAAGTCATTTAGCACAAAAACTTGGAAAAATGAATCTGTGCCGTAGGTCAGATAAAACCATCCTGTGAAATTCAAGTTGGTGAGAAGGGAGACACGAGAAGGCAAGGGCTGAAGCAGTTGGGAAAGCACTTAGACAAGAGAAGTGATATTTCAGAACTGCAAGGAGAGTTTAAAGCAGATTTTAGCCTTTCCCCTGCTTTGACTAAGCAGCAGCTTTTACAAGCATTTGGTGGTCTAGCTGTCCTCCACTATTCCCAGATGATGCTTATGGACAATGCAGGACTGAAGCACCCATCATGGTTTTCCTCCTGCCCGCCAAGGAAGACACGAGATGCCCATTAAAAGTCCCACACAGGATAAATCGGGTGTTTCTGACTGTCAAGGCAAGGGAAGAGGTCAAAGTCCGTCTGGCTCAGTGAGAGGATAGAGTGAATTAGACTGAGACCATTAATGCTGGTGGTTGCAGCATCATACTTTAAAGCTTCATACTAGAGTATTGAAACTTTGGAAAAAAGGACCACATAACATACCCCATTCACCTATTAGTTACTACATAGTTTGTTGCCATGCAAGTTTGTCCCCAGGAAGTCTTCTGCAATGACTCATAAGAAAAGCCACACCACAGTGATGTTCACCCCATCTGTCCTGTCACTGCAGAGCACCTGCTTTGCTTGGTGCATGAACCAGAAGACTTTGGCGGGTGGTGGCATTTGATTGCAGCATACATCCTGTGTAAAACAATCAGAAAGAAACCCTTGGCCTTCCTTACCAGGGCCTCAGGCTTTCATCTATTGAAACAGCATATTTGGCCTTACAGGTAGATGAAAGACTTTAAGATGTCTCAGTGGCTCCCAAAACTACAGTTGACAGACCTGCAAGTTTTGTAGCGCGAAACAAGCAGGGCTTTTGTAGCGTAATAAACAAGGAAATACGCAAAGTCAGAACAGGAAAGTAAGGTATGATTTGGGATTTGGTTCCTTTTGTTCTTGGAAAGCATTATGCATAGTTAACATACAGCATTAATTAGCTTTTACATTAACATAAAACTGCAACTGAACAACTTACTAGTAAAGATGAAAAACAGGCTTGCCATGTAATGTATAAAACAGCCGTTCTACAGAGCAAAAAATTCTTGCACCTAGCAAAGAGTCCTACTGGCTTTCCCAACTAGATATGCTGTAGTAATACTCTGTTGCACCCACTTGCAGAGCTTGTGGGTATATGGTACAGGCTGAATCCATGCCAACGGCTCCAAATATAGATAGAAAATTAAGTTGAAAAGCTTTTTTCTCATATAATTCCACCAAGAGGTTTGGAGCAACAAACCAATTACTTTTCCTCAAACTCTGCAGGCCTTTAAAGATGTAATAACTCTCAGTATGTGGACTCCAAAGGGAATAACTCACAACACAAAGCAGAATGCTACAGGGCAATGCCAACACCAAAGACTATTTTGGGTGTTTCTGCTGCAGTGTGCCCCAGGTTAGAAGACCCCTGGAACTGAGGTGATCTTCAAGGGAACAGCAGCCTGCCACAGAAAGGTGGGACAGAAAACTCCTCAGACTGGGAAAATATACAGAAATGACATTACAAACTCTTTCCCTCTGTACAATTTGTGTTGCGGCATATTCTGGTAGACATTTATTCTGGAGAATTCATGCAGAGCATACTCTTGTAAGCATACTCCGTTCTTGTAAGCCACAGATGGCTTTGTGCTCCCTGTCCAAATAAATGTCAACACACCTTGGCGTTCAGTTGTCCCCACAGCCTCGATCTGTGACCGCTCGATCAAGACCCCTCAGACTTAAAGGCCAAGCCTGAGACCTGCTTTTATTTTGAAAAGGTAGTCACCCAGCCGACAGTTGCAATGAAGCTTTAGATTGCTAGTCTATATACCCTAAAGGGTCAAAAAAAACTAGAAGAAAGTTACTTTCTGTCTTTTCACTTAATCTCATACTTCCTAAGCTAGGTTTATGAGTGTCTGATGTTTGGAACTGGCAGGACTCTACACCACGGAGAACCAGGTTCGCAGATTCAGAGGCGTAAAGCCCTGGGCTGCATGACTGCTGGCGGGACTGGCCAGTGCTGCAGGGTCCCCTCTCACAGCCATGGGGACATGTTCCAATGCACAGCTGCTGAGGAAGGGGCTCACCTACCCAGGAGCACCTTGCTCTGCTTTCCACCTCCTGTCCTCAGCTCCCTCCTCCTACTCAGATCTCCATCCATGCTGATGAGGCAATGCTTAGCTTTGCCTGTGCAGACAACCGCTGCGTTCCCATGCCTGATGGGCCTTGGGCACTGCCGTAACAAATATACAGCAAAAAGATGTTCGGTGCAGAGAGCCAGGCAGGACAGAGCCAGGGGAGTTCAGGAGCGTTGGACTCCTGCCGGCCCCTGTCCCTGCGCTGCTCCCCATCATGGCCTCAAGGGACTGCCTTTCACTCACTCACACCCTCTCCCCGCCATGCAAAAGCACTCCATTACCCAAATCACTGGGAGATTTGTTCCTCTATGCCCATTAACAAGTGTTAAGGAGTAACAGTGAAGAAAACCCCTGAAACAAGATAGGAATTGCAGAAGGGTATTTCCCTCTCAGAAAGGAATCTTGGATTTCATTAATTAATATATCAGAAGAAACCAGGGGAGAAACATGTCTTGTTATCTGGCTTCTTAGATGGTAGACTTTGGTTCATTAGCCTTAAAGCATATCAACTGGATAACACGATTTATTCCATACAGAATAATGATCTACTTTAAAGGAATACAGTATTGCCCATGCAGGAATGAATTCAGCCATTATTCACAGCTTAAACACACACTAACCCATGTAAGTGAGAGATACAGATATAAAGGGATTCAAAGAAAGTAGGTCCTGGGAAGAAAGGCAAAATCGAGGTACCCATACCCTGGAGCAACTGCAGATCTGACTGTACATTAATTACCCATTAGTTTCGAGTTACACTACGCAGATTCAGAGCCTTTGCTCTTTAGCCATATTTAAAGAAAGAAGTAAAGTGAAAGCTAAGCATGCTCAGCTTCTCTTTCGAGGTCAGTAAGAATATTAACATTAGATTTGGAGCTTTCTGTCTAGCTGGAAAACAAGCTGTTGTACTGATATTTAAAGTATATATTCATTGAATTAGTTCAGAGCTACGCAGTAACAGATAGCTCCACAGACACTTTAACAGCCCCTTCAGAAATGCCATGATTTTAATCTTAAAGGCTGCAAGAGCAATATCTCTGCAGTGTTCAACCTATATTGTTGACAATAAAATTATAAAAAAGAAGCTTTAAACATGCAGTAGCTGTGTCTGAAAATTAAATATATCAGCCATTAATTTTTTCCCCCAAATTACTAAAAAGCAACAGTCCACACTAAAGACTAACTGTTTGTAAAATTGGATTTTTAAAGATTAAGTCTTTTTTAAGCTAAGGCTGGCCAAAAGAAGCGTTAGAACAATTCTACAACTAGGAAAAATAAAGCTGCTTAGCCAATTCACCTCACTAAAAAAAAAATGGATTTATGCTGCTCACATCAGTGTTTCAGATATTGCAATTTAAAAGAGTGGGGATATTACATTAAACCCCACAAAACGTGAGGCTCTGGAGAAGCAGGGCCATAGGTAATGAGATATTGATCCTCCCACCTCAAGGTGAGAGCGTGCGCAGGCAGAGAGTCATCTGCCACGGTCATCACCAGACATAAACCAGGCTCTGGCCCCAAACCAGGCATCCCCGAGCTGCAGGGGAAATCTCTTCCTTCACACCCACCGCAGGTATTACACAGGACAAATACCCATCTCATGGCAACTCTCTGCCCACAGCAAGCTCCAGGTAGGAAGCTCCAGGAATGCTGCTGTTCACAGCCACATCCACTGCCCCCCATGACACAGGGGCAAAGCCCCGGGTGGGCTGGGGACACCACAGATGCTCAGCAGAGCTGCTCCAGCTGCAGAAAGACAGCTCTGCTACCGAAAAGTGGTAAGATGGTAGCCTGTGAGTGTTTAGGGGGAAAAAAAAAAAAAGGTTTAAGTTTGAAATTTCTAAGGAAATTGTTTCCCAGACAGCCAGTTTACAACTTCCATATCTGAGCGCGGTTGTGTTCCCAGTCCTGGTTGGAAACCTGACTTCTCAGAGGCTTCATCAGAGCCACACTCCCTCCCCTTTGCTGTGCTAGTGAGAAACCACATCAGCTGCTAAGTGGCCTAATGCAAACTGATGTGGCAGTTTCAATTCAATTGCCACTGCACAAGTAACACTATAGCAAAAGTCACCACTGTGATTGGCATTAGCTTGAACTGTTATTGTCATCACTCACGCAGTGCCATCGAGGTGCACGGTCCTTGTTGCCTTTGCAGCCGAGCAACTGGAGAGTTGATGTGCGCAGCTCCATCACAACCTGTCAAAGCAGCACACTTTAGTGTGGCACATGCTGTCCCCAGTCTGAGGTGGAAGGGAGTACTTCAGGACAGTGAGTCTGCTCCCTCTCACAGCTGCTAAAATTTCAAACAATATCCACATACCACAATTTAAAGTAGGAAGGCTGCGATTTGAAAGACTCTAGGAGTGTTTCTGGGAAAGGAGCTGTACCAGGTTATTCGTGCTCCAGGGCACTGGGGGAGAAGGTTGGTTTATTTTTTCTTTTGAAATCATTAACAGGGTCAGGATGCCACATAACACTGTGGTTCACTGGTACATAGGCATCTGTGGTTGCTTCCTGCATTATAACACATTAGATAGCCCTTAACTAATTATAGTTTGCAACTTTTGTGAAATTAAGCAGCAATAACCACCAGCTGTACAGCTAAGCCAGGGAACCTGTTTGCCACAAGCCAAGCAGGCAGGTAAGCAAGGAGCACCCCGACCCCACAGCACATTCCACACCAGGCAGCAGCAGCCTGCAGGAGGGAGCTCAGACACCCCCCCAATACCAGGGGGTCCTGCCCCTCTGACTTCAGGCACAGGCACATTACTCCCCGTTGCATCCACTCTAATTTTAAGTCACTGGAGTGGCTCATCTACCAGTTCTCCTGGGAGCTTATTAAAGAGTTTAAAAGAGCTGTACTTGGGAAGTTTGCCTTTACTCAGTTTTATCTCATTGCTCCTGGACTCTTTCAGACCAGCCCCGTATAGCCCTCTTCCCTCTTAATTTTTGTTGTTTAGGCACTCACCAGTGTTACCAACAAAGTATCTGCTGCACGAGACTCCCCTCTGCAATGGAGAGACACACCTGGAGCAGCCCCTTTGTCTCCTTCTCCCCGAAGCCAGCAGGACAGCCCTGCGGCCTGCCCACACCTCAGCCAGCAGGCAGCCCCTGCTGAGCCTCACCCCTTTATAGCCCGGGTGGGCCGTTGCGAGCCCGTGCTTTAACTGCTGATCTTTGCCCACCTCTGAATTCCAGGTGTGGGGTTCAGGTTTTTCTCTTTAAAAAAAAAAAAAGGAAAATGTCGTTTCCCATGCTCTCTGCTAGTGGGGGCTACGGAGGTGCCTGCTGATGCCCCAAAACACCCCCACACCCTTCCCAGCCCCTGCCCGAGGGCTCCTCGCTGAGCCCCTGGGGAGCTCAGCTGCTCGCCCCTGCCTGCCCTTGGCCCCCCTCAACTTTACTGCTTCTGTGTTTCTTCCTACCATTGCGTGTCTAAACATGGAGTATTTTTGCCTTCAGACCTGAATTTGTGTTTCTTCAGGTTAAATTTTGTATTCTTGCTCGTTTTTTCCTCTGTTATTTCTGTCCTTAGTGATGTTTTCAATAGCTACTAATGTACTGTCATTTGCAAATGTAATTAGTGTGTTTACTTCTTTCTTTCTTTAGCTCATTAATAAAGATGTTAAATAAAAATATGCCTTCCTCTGCTAACAACATCCTTGAAATGGTTAGGAAGATGGGATCCTAAGGTAATAAAGAACTATATTATTGGACAAGACTTTTCCTTGCATCTTTCAGCATTTGCCATGCTCGTTATGGGCAATTAAAGCATAAAACAACTTTCTTGCTTCACACCCAAAATAATCTTCCTCTCTGTTCTGTGTTTGCATGTATAGGATACATACATAAAGAGAAAGACTAGACATCACCTGGCAGCTTGTTCTAACAGAAGTAGCAAGGTTTTCTGTGTTCTAGATGCAAAGGAGTAAAGTGTGGCCATTTGTTAACCTTTTCATGTACATTATCGCTGTTTTCAACACGGGTTAGGAGCATGAGTGCTTTGAAAACTTTTCTTACTGTGATTACTGTAGCTGCGTCCTAATACAACAGCTTGTACGTTTATTATACAACCATAATTCAGCATATTGGCTGTATCCACTAATGCATCCAGTATTTCCCATGACTCGCTAGCCATCCTTGTTCCTTGATTTTGACAGGGCTGGGAACACTCAGCAGTTTGTGGCACTGGCTCGCTGTTGGGACAAAAGGACGTGCACTTCTTTTCACCTTCAAGAAAATGTGCTGAAATTAACTCATGGCTCTAGTGAATTGGTGTGAAATGAAATAATACTGGTTTCCTTTAGTTTTCTATCTGCTGAAGAGACAGCAAAGAAAAACCCCATGTTTACAGAAACCCAAAAACAAGGAAAAGAAGAGAGACAGGTTCAAGGATACACAGGGGCTAGTTTATAAAATTAATCTCATTTCTTCATCTCATGCTCAGCTATTTAAACAGAATTTAAATAATACATTTATTTAAAGGAGAGCCTTTTCTCTGGGGGCCTTCTGGCATTAAGGTGTGTGGAAACAGAAGTTGTCTTTTTTCTTTGTAATGTATGAAGGAAGACTTAAGATCACTGGATGCACATTTGGGTAATCATAAATTAATTGTAATGTAAACTTTCACAACATGTTCCGAGCATGTTGAGATTTTGTTTGATTTTGAATTGCTCCAAAATGACATCTAATTATATACTAGTGATTAACACGTTGGTTGCTACTAAGAAATAGCAACCAAGCAAACATTACAATTCAGTATTTGAATTTACTATGGGTTGTATTTGTTGGGTTTTTTGCCCTTTTTTTTTTAATGCACAGAGGAAACATGGTGGTAAATTCAAATACTTAGACAAGCGCTGCAGCTATTTCTCCTCATTTGTGAAAATTAGGGATTACATCACTACAGGGAGGAAGGGAAAGATGATCTTGATGTCTCCTTTTTTCATCTTTCTCCCTTTTTCTCTTCTTGTCTCTCTGCCCCCATCCTGGGACACAACTCAGTGTTGGGACCTGTCCTACAAGCATGGGTCTGGGTTCCCTGTTGGAGGCTCATGCTCTCTCTGGGGCACAAGAGAGGAGGGTGCAACTCAGCACCTTGCCCAGGCCATTGTCTCATTGTCCAGCAGCACTTCTGCCTGGGACAAGCAGTCCCACGTGGGCCAGCTTCAAACCTCACCTCACCAGAAGCTGTCCCATTCTGAATCCCCCCTCTCCAAGCCTGGCAGTTTGTCATCTCCTTAGGAAAACATGTCTCTCCTTTGACCTGAAGTTCTGTCCAAAGATGGTGCCAGGTCTTTGGTACATGCATGATTCATCAGTTCTTCATATCGTATTTCCAGCCATGTGGTTTGGAAGGAATTATTTGACCCAATAGGAAAAAATCAGTAGATAGAACAATATGTGCTGTATTCTGCATCATTTTTGTCTGATAAAATGGAAACTGTCCTCCTTGGCTGCAGATAAAAGCTGTCTGATGCCTACCTGGTCTGAGACAGTGATGGAGGGCAAGGAGATGGTCAGCATACAGGACTAAAGCATATGCCTGTGTATAGCATTTACTCTGTTAGCCCTCATTTAGTGCAGTACTTCTTTGAAATACAAGTTTCTGAAGCACTGGAGGAAAATAATATTTTCAGTGTGAAGTGAAAATAAAGACTTAATGAGTTCTAATTTTCATCTCTGAGCCAAATACTGTCCCACATTAGCTCACTTTTCCATTCTCACTGGAGTGAGAATTACTGCCCCCAGCCTTAGTGCTTTTCATGTTGGAGATTAGCAATGGTTTTTACTGGAAGAAATGAGGGCTTGGTTTTCTGTGGAGACACTTTTCTCCAATTTGGGTTAAGCAAGCAATATCACATTTCCTTACACTGGCTATATTTGGGCAACTGCTGGATGCCAAGCACTGTGTTACAGTGCTGGGGGTGGTACTGGCCAGTACCAGATGGTACTCAGCACCCCTCAGCCCCTACCCAAGCAGAAGGAGTTTAGCAGTTTCACCTGCACAAAGCACATCTTTAGTGCCATCATTCCCAGACGGAGCCCAAAGCACAGGGCAACTTCTCCAGATTCCCCTCCCACTTCTGTCAAACAGAACTATTGACAGGATCAAGCACTTTTTTGCATTAATTTAAGCATTTATGATTTAATTGTGAGTTCATGAGGCTGCTCAACTGACTCTTGCTCAGGTGAATATTACTGAACTCCCTGTACTGAACTGAAAATGAACATGGCCATGAGGCCATGGGAAGGTGACAGCATTTGTATTAAAGCAAATACCACTGAGCACCAGCAGGACACTCAGACAGTGGCTCTGCTCCTTCTGGCCATAAGAAGTGTTTTGCCATTAACACCCATGGAAGGAGAAGGAAGGAGTAGGCATTAAAGAAGCAACATTTATAATACTAAGGACAAGGTGTTTCTCACATAAATTGATAGTGTTTGGAGGCTTTAGCTCAGCAGAAGCATGGGGTGGATCAATCAATGGCTTTGGAAAAAATGAACAAGCCTTTCCAGTTCTTCAAAGCTAATAGAAAATGAAACTTTTCTGTAGTGCATAGGTGAGCTGGGCTTGATGATGCCAGTACCACCAGTAAGGTTTGAGAGAAGACACACAAATGGCAATTGGTGCACAGATATGAACACATTGCTCCATGGGGAAAGTACGCGTTGCTTTGGCAAAAGCAATACAAATACTGATTGATCCTAAGTAGCTTTGGAGATACCTACATTTTTCACAGCAGACCTTTTTTCTAGAAAATCACCAGTTGTCTTCCCTGGAGCAGACCCTTACCGAAGGCTGTTCCCATTGCGTTGGGTGTTGGTTTCCACTGGCAGCATGGAGAGGACTAGCACAATTCGGGAGCAGTAATTCTTTAGTGAAGACAGATGTACCACAGTCACAGATACTGTGTGAGAGATTTTTAACAAAAGAGAGATTTTCTCTGTTGGGATTAATAGCTACATTTTTCTTTATTACTCCTTGTGTTTCACTCATTCATGCATCAACTTCTTTCAAACAGAAAACAATTGAGAAAACAATCCCCCAAGAATAAAATCTAAAAAATAATAAGGAAGCACAGTGGCACAACCTAAAGAGAAATCACATATTCTGTGTCACAATATCTCACCCAACTTAAGGACACGTTTTCTGCACAAATTCTCTCTTTCACAGAGAAGGGTTTTTTTCTCTAGCTTCATTAATAATAGGGCTGATTCACCATCAAATTATTTCAACTTTACGCAGCTGGATTTTCAGGAGCTACAGTGATTCATCACATCCCGCGGCTCTGATTTTCAACCCCTCGGTCCATATTTGTGTTCCTTAGTAACTAGCTGATGCTCAGAAATGCTGAATACCCATTATTGGCTTCTCTATGGTATTGAAAATCAGACACATCAGGACACTAAATATGGAGTTAAGGGGTTAATTCAGGTTCCTATTAAAAGAAAAACTGCAGTGTATATATGTTTGTGTATATATGCAAACAGTTATACATATGTATAAACATATGTATCAGTTTCAGTCCTTTAAAATTTACAATATTTCAGTTATTACCAAGGATCCCACAGTCAGCAGCTTTTTTTAAAGATCAAATTTACCTTCAACGTCATCTATTAAGATGTAACTTATGTACTACTACTGTCTGCACATGAGACAAAGCTTGCGGCATCTACATCTATACGGGTAATTGATGTGTAATAAATAGAAGAAACCCTTGTTTCCAGCCTTCTTATTTTGAGAATCTGTATATCAAGTAAGAATTAATGACTGTGAGCACAGAGAGTAATTTTCATTGATTTCTTTGCAATATCAGTAAGTGAAGTTTCTCAGATACATCTGCTGCACAACACAGTGTCATAGAAACCTGGTATTATTTTAAATCATCAGAACTCTAAGAAAAGCATAAATAATTAACCCCAAAGAGAGGGGTGTTTGCACGTATGAGAAGAGCAAAAAGATTTCTTAGTCTTTCAAATCCTGGGGGCAGATCCTCCCCTGGGGTGATACGGTAGATGGCATTTGATTTACACTAGTGGTGGAGAGCCCCTCAGCTTGCATGTGCTGTGAAGTTTGCCTCCTCTGCCTGTGCTCAGTACCCTTCCACATGGCTCGGTGGAGCAGTAATATAAATTCTGGTCATAAACAAAGAAAAAAACAGACTGACAGAGAATTTGATGAACAATTTGCATCTGTACACAATTTTTCCCTCTGTTTGCACCACTGAAATGCAAGATCTTTTATCTCTAGACTTCAGTTTGCTTTTCCCGTCCTCTTGGTTGCTAGCAACGCTGTAAAACCTTTAAAATATTAAGAAAATTACATCTGCTACATCTCACTTTAAATATAGTGTTCAGTCTTTGCAAGTGTTACTTCATACATTAAATGAATAGCTTGCCCACCAGGTAAACTACATTTTGTTGCTTGCCATGTCTGTCTTTGCACAACATGTAGTACACGGGCATAAATAACAGTATGTTATATAAATAATTACATGTATGAAAGGCTGTAAAACACTGAAGATATATTTGTACTTTTACTTATGAGAACATTTTAAAAATGATTGCTTTGTTCACTGCGCGGTTTTTATGTGTTGAATGGGGTGTACACAGAGAACGTTTTCCAAAGTTGGGTTTTTTTCTCCTTTCCTCCAGGTCACACTAGCGTTATAGTTAGCAAATTGATAAGGTTCCACTGTTAAGCTTTATTACTTGTGACATGAGCCTATGACACTTTATAAAAAGAAGTAATCCAGAACAATCTCTAGGTAATTAACACCTAGATAAACAAACATAAATTTCTATATTGCATTTATTTGGACTACCACTCAAATATGCGTGAACCATGCTTTTTTAATTAAAAGATAAATCTATGTGACACTTAGCCTCAAACTTAATTATTCAGCATAGTATAATAAAAAATAGAGCCCATTAAATGTGTCTTGCTCTGTATTTCTGTATTAACAGCAAAACAGTTCACTCTGGGATCATTTAAATTTTCTTCTTCCTCTTTTCCTGTGATTTCCCTGTTCACTAAAACCCTTTTGGTTAAAAAAAAAAAAAAAAAAAAACACAACAAAAAGCCCCCAAACAATACCCTGCGCAACACCAACAGGTGAGGAGCTGCAGAACTTCTCACAGCCCCTATAACGCTCAGCTGGGTGACATTTTTAATATGACATTACACCACAGCTTTACCTTCCCTCCTCCTCCTCCTCCCCGGGCTTCCCCACGGAAACATACTTCCAATGTGGTGGATCATGCCAAGCAGTGATATCCAGAAATGAAAAACACAATACTTAAGAATAATTTCAATGGGATCATGCTTACAATACACAAGGTGAGATTTTTATAATATACTGTTACAATACAGATGTTAAACAGAGAGGGGAAATATTCAATTCCCAAATTACAATAGACAGAGGGGTTATAGTCCTTATAAAAGTTTCAACAAGAAACATTATCTTAGAGCTGAGAGCAGCCTTCTGATGTTAGGTGGGAAGATTCTTGTCAAGACACCCACCATCTGCATTAGGAAGACTGCCGACCAGCTGCTGGGTAACAAAAATCTCCACAGACTTAGGTGAGACAACCGCGTTTCTTTTTCAGACCTTCTTTGCTATGGACTGCCTTGGTGGCTGATGCCACACTGTGGTACAAGGCCACTTGGTCGTTTTTAGTGTTTCCTAGAGGATATATGTACTGTTTGATGTCAGGTTTCTAGCAAACATTCAGGACCATAAAGGAGATCATGTTTGTAAGCAATTCCACAGACGTGCAATGACACGGTCATTGCTCCTTAATCGGGCTTTCACATTTTCATTTATGGTCTACTGAAACCAGAAGGCTGGAAAAGCTTTGGGAGACACCCCCCCCTCTCACCCCAAACAGTTGTTTTTCCCCAGCTCCAAGGCACAGCAATTACCTGAAAGGACAACGATCCTGTAGTGAGGCGGAGTTCAGCTCTAAGCCTGGAGCTCATCCATCCTCAAGCAACATTTTTACATGCTACGATTTTGTGCCTAAGAAGACTGGTTGCCACCAAGAGAGGGTGTGAAAGACCTAAACTTTGCAAAACATAAATGTTTTCATTAACTGCTTGGATTTTGATTTAAATTTGATGCATTACAGATTTTATTCTCTGTAGATGAAGGCAACCTGTGACATCTGACACTGGTGAATCTGGCACTAGATCCGCAATTCACTCTGCCGTGCACACTCTCCACCAATCCATGGGTAACGTCAACTCCTCGCTGCTACTTTCAGCCACTGAATAACTGAATTTCCATGATGTTATGCTTTGATTCTTAACCCTTCTAGACAATTTTTGTACCTTTTTATACTGGACAATTCAAGCTACAGCAGAACATTAGTATCGTGGGTATGACTGGCTTCATCTAATGTTAAAATTTCCCTTCTCCAAATGTGTTTTCCTTTTCAGCCTTTTTTGTGCAAGGCCACGTTCCTCTCTCCTCCCCGTACTTGCTCTAGTTTATCAGATTTGGTGCATCTTTTTTTGATGTTAATCATCTTTACTTTTTCTAAGAAGTGAAAAATCCTTTAATTTATTTGCTTTCAAATGTGCAAATAGAACCTTAAACAGGAAGAATAAAGATTCATCCAGGAGAATGGGAGCGGTCTCACACTTGCACATTCTTTGAAGTGTGGGCAGCTTTCTCAACATGCACCATAACAATAAACCTCACAATTTTCTAAAGCCAAATATATGATCTATACAAACAATTTTTTTTAATGTGAAAACATGATTTTATACATCATAGTGTATGATACACACTTCAAACACTTTCAAATCAAAGCTTGATAGACCCCAAGACTTTTTCTATAGTACATAAGTAGTAGTATATAAAACAATTATTACTACATGCTAAAACAGATTTCCACAGTCTTTTAATTAAGCACAATATATATAATATATATATGTATATACTGTATATAGATTTGTTCAGATTAATAAGTGGACTGAGCACACACACCCAGCATAATACACTCCAGTAACTGCCTAACAACTGTGAATTTACTGACATTAATTTTTTTTTTTTAATCTGACAAAGCTGCAGAAAATAATATTTTAACTGTTCCTAATAAACATAAGCAAGTAGGAAAACTTTTTTTTCAGAGGTAGAGGTTTTATTGCGTAAAACACTGGATAAAACTGTACTGCTTCAAAGACGTTTTTATTCTAACAGCAGAAAGAAAACAGTCATTGCTGAAAAAACAACTTTTAATACTTCTATACCAGAATAAAGTTCTGTCAACTGATGTATTATAATAATAAATAATGACCAAGAATAAACTTTAAATACAAAGTTTTCTAATTCTTACAAGCATAGCAACAAAATCCTCTACTCTATTGATCTCAGATTTCCTCCAAGATAGAAATTTTTCTTTGTGTAGGAATGTAGACAGTATTATGACCAGTATCACAGACTACAGAAGTTACAGAGAAAAAACTTGACATGTTTAGATATGAGAAGCATGATGATATTCAGAAACTGACAATGCATCACTGCTGCTGTCACTTGTTTGTATTACAAGTTACAAATGTTCTGGAAAAAAGGGCTATGTCAGAGGGGAGGATAGGGACAGTAGCACCCGACCAAATGGAATCAACACACACATCACAAGGAGCGGGAGATGTTTCCAGTGTCACAAACAGAATTATTGCCTGTCGTATCTGAAAATGCTCAGAAGACACAAAAGAATACTGAAAGAGCTCAAAAAGTGCAAGAAATGGAATGTGGGGGGTGGTTTCTTTTTTTTTTATCTTTTTTTTTTTTTTGCTAAGATACTGAAGGCGGCGCAAACACACAAAAGCAAGCGACTGACACAGTCACCAAACACAGTAGTGCAGTTAAAATCCTAAAGCTTACTACAGTCAGAAAGTTTCAATAACATTTCAATCCTTTATCTAGGATCATAGAAACAGTTGCATTAAGTTTATCAACTCGATTTAAGTAAGGCAGTGAGAACTATACTAGAAAAACAAGAAAAGCAGCTTGCTCTGTGCCAGATGGGTCCAAGTTACGCAGTGACCTCATTTAAACTGAAACTTCAGTTGGATGACATCCTTTCCGACAGCATATGCAAACCGTATTCCTTATTAGCCTGAGATTTTTTTTCCAGTCTCAGGGTAGCGCTAAGAATTTTATTTACATTGATTGCAGTTTAGTATTTTTTGTAAACTGCTTTAGGCAGAGCTGAAGTTTTAAGGCCCTGGGGTTTTACTCTGTGCTCCCAGCCTGCAAAGAAATATTGACTTTTTTTTCTTTTTTTTTTTCTTTTTTTTTTTTAAGTCTGGACGATTTTATTTTAGAAGTTAATACTTCTCTACCATCACAATAAACAGCACCAATTTTGCTTCTATCAAAGGAAGTACATTAGAAGGCTAAAATTTTATGCCATTCAGAGAATTTCAGAATAAACCTTTAGTTATTTTTCTTACTTTTTTTTTTTAGGTATGTGGTTCATTACAGTCTCTCAAAAGCTTCCTATGTGGCAAAGACCTTACTAAATTTGGAGCATCCAATCAGTAAAAAAGCTAAAATCTGCAAAAATATAGAACGCGTTTGTTTTACAAAACCAAAGAAACATCCACTAAAACACTTTTCTTCATTAGAGACAAAGAGCAGGAAGGTTGGATTCATATTTTATGTCAAGCTACTTTATAAGAGCTTGCTCCAGAAGAAACTTCTGCACTATGTCTGTAACACTTACAAAAACTAACACAAGAAAATTAACCATGACTGGGGGATCCTTCATTTAAGTGTAAAAAAAAAAAAAAGAATTTAAAGGAAGTTTGAAAGAAAACAAGAAAAGAACAGAAGAAAAAAAAATAATTACCAACCTTCTATGTAATAAAATCCTGTTTCTCACCAGCACCTTCTATAGATAAGGCTGACTAGCTTCACTAAACAGTATTTCTATATATTGTAATTCTACTTTTATAACAACTTACTTCTTCATCAACAAGGAAAAAAAAGAATAAAAGCATTTCCCTCAATACTGCAAGATGATTACAAAAAATGGAATTACATTTCAAATCTGCAGTCACACATTGGGCTGCAGATTTTTTCTAACCGTTGATTCATTTGGCTGTATATTTACCAAAAAAAAAAAAAAAAAAAAAAAAAAAAAGAAAAGAAAAAGAAAATGTAATATCACAATACTTTTCAATATAGGTCAGTACTGACCCTAGCTTATGGGCCGTCTAAGGTTTCTCCTACACTGCAGTTGCAACACCACATGAATTGATTTTCTCTGCAATGACAGCTCCAGTCAGACTGGCACCATGGCAGTCTACCAACACATCTCATTACTATGCTAGGCAAATGACAGCAGCTGGTGTCATATTATAAAGGTGTTTTCAACAATGAAAACACAGCCCCTCAATCTTCAAGGCAACACTAAATCATTTAGACGGTATCATTTTTCTGTTAAGAGCATTATTTTTGGACAAAGACCACTTTAAAGTTTGAAAATGCCTTGCTTTTCAAATAAGTAACGACCTCCTAACATTTTTAAATCACTTTATTATCCCACCTACATTGTTTGGAAGTACTTGTTGCCAGGTAACAGTTTAGCAGCCATTTTCAAGGGCTGGAAATTTATTTTGTGTGTGTAATATATATATTTAAACACACATACACACACATATGGAATGTGTGAATTGTGTGTGTGTGTGTATGTAGATATATATTCAATGTGTATATGACTGAATACCTCTGTGTGTGTATAAATATATATATACCTATGCGCGTGTATGTGTACATGCACATATACATATATTTGAATGTTTTCAGCATCCTGTACGCTTCTGGGAATTTGCACACCATTCTTTTGCTTGGAAGGCAGTTAGCTGACCCTCACCCGAATGCATATCTAAATCCGGTGTAAAAGGCTACTGCAGTATGGAGACGGATCCGCTGAGCTGCATCACTCCTGGGCCTTGCTGCCCTCCTCCGTTAGCTCTGCTGAGCTCCCCGGTTTGACAGCTGCAGGTTCCTCCAAATTCCCAGAAGCTTCGGAGTCAACTCTGGAGCGCTTGAACCTGCGGTCGGGATACTGGCTGTTGTCAAAAGGCATGCGATGGACACAGAGAACATGGGTCTTCAGATTTCCCTTCTGAGAGGCACTGTACGGGCAGTATCTGCACTGGAAAGGCCTGTGACCTGCATGACAGACAAGAGTCTGGTTAGTTTTTTATTTTATATATGCGGCGCCCGCAAACCTGCCCGTTGCACAGCCTGAGAAAACTAAACATGCCGGAGCCCCCCCAGCAGCAATCCCTCCTGTTGGATGGAGGACATCGCCACGTGTCTTCAGCAAGAATAAGAAATCTGTACTATTCACATGATGCCTAGTTAAAGAAAGTGCATTTTAAAAATTCTCGGCTTTGGATTTTCTGGAAAAGTGCAGCTATTTCATCTCCCTCCTCAGACCCAGCTGTAAATCCGTCAGCCTGTGATCCAAACTAAACTCTTGTAAATACAGTGCAATTGTGTGCGAGACTGCCTTCTTTTACATTTGCTAATTATCTTTTTTATTGAAGTGCAATTCAAGGATGACAATGTGCAGACCCTTAGTCTAATAAACACACTTTGTCTTTGGGTGGGTTTCCTAGTAAAGAATTGTATGTTTTATTTCAATCACACAGATTACTTTTTAATGGAAAGAAATAATGGATTGAGATAACCAAGGCCTCAAACCTGAAAACATTTACTCCAGTGAGATTACTCTTGTGAGTAAAGATACGCAAGCACATAAGTGTTTGCTGGACCAGGGCCTAAGGTTATCACCAGCTTTAAAATAAAACGTCCAAGCTAGATTAGAAAAGGAATGTTAATGCACAAAATCTGATAGATGCACTTCTTGTGGGTGAAACAGCAACTGGCTGCAAAATGAAGGCATGAATGAAAGATATTACTTCTTAGTAAGTCTATCGATACACTCTTCCATATTTTTCAGATTGTGTCTTTGAATCTCCATGCCGTATCTGGTTTTGGAGGTTATGTTTCGGCAATCACATTTCAACCTATGCTGGGAAGTTGTTGATGTGTTTTACTGGAACTTTATGAGGTTTGTCTCTCAAATTAACTTAAACCAGGACCATCTGAGGTCAAATGCACTTAGCTTGCTTTAATTTGCTCAAATAAATGAATAAATAAATGTGCCAGACCATCTACATAAAGCCAGGATAAGTGAAAAACAATACCCTATGTCCACATTTGAAGAGCACATTTTCCTTTGCTGTCGTGGTACTATCTAGCAGGCATAAAACAGACGCTGGTGTAGCAGAGGAGGAGGACTATGCTTCCTGCTATGTGAGAAGGGGCTGGGACCAGCTCACCTTGATTTTAGGTCATAATTTAACAGATAAGCAAATGGACACTTGTTGTACACTGGTCTGATGTTACCTGTACTGGAGTGGGAATGCTAATAGTCCACCCAGCGGAGATGGGAGCCTGGATAACTGCTGGTTTTAACTTCGCGCTGTTGCTGGCACACCAGCATGAGCATCTCCAGCAGAGTACATTCACCTGAGCCAGCATTAGTGCTATGGGTTGCTCAAAAAAACTGCCATTTTTACTGTAACATCAAAACTACCACTTGAAGGCTGAGTCCCCCAAAATATACTGCTTGCTATCTGGAGGAAAGAAGTGTTAAGTCCAGTCCACAGTTACCTAAGCCCTATGCCCCAGGACTACAGGCATGTTTCCTTTCTCAAGGATAGAATGTTCCCCTCCACCCTTACAAGTTGAAGACTATCAGAAGAGTGACCACACTCCCCAGGACCTCCAATATGCATGTTTATGCATAAATCTTGGGATGGAGTGTGGGTCGATCTTCTAGTTCTCTCCTGGGATAAAGACAGACATTTTCCTCAACAACTTCATAAGAAAAAAGAAATTAAATCTGTAAGCTGCTAATCATTACAAAGTCAAATTTCAGTGGAAAATTTCATAGCAATAGCAAGAAACCTACATAGATAATGTCACAGAAATTGGACTGGGCTTTTATAGAAAAATTTCAGCTGGAAGATATGAGGAAATAATCAACGAAGAGATTGAAGGTGTCTCTAGTGCCTCTTAGAGTCAGTCCTAAAATAAATACCGAAGCACAAATATGCTTGAAAAAAATTGAATATAATAGTTTTGAAAACTGGAAGCTCTTGCAAATCTGTATGGGTATGAATAAGGTCCAGAGCAAGTCTGCTTTTCATTGTTTCAGAAAATCTAGAAATATTTATTTGAAAACTCAGGAAAAAAAAAAAATCTAAGAAAACCATTACAACTCCCCTATTGTTTGTCAGAGATGGATAAAGTCACCAGAATTCACAGCTGGTTTCTGGGCTCTTTCTTTCCTTCTCCTTTTTCTCCCTCCTGGGTAATGTCTGTGAACAGGCAGAGTTAAGGGGTCTATTGTGAACTCTGACTGGGGAGGTGCCAAAATGCCTTGGCCAAAGTGGGAGAAATGTTGGGGAAAGGGGAAGGAGACTTGCTCTATGAAGAATTGAAGGGATTTTTCCCTTTCTCCAAAAGATAAAGGCCTGCCACTGTCATATCCACTGAGATGAGAAACTATCTACACCACCATCTCCCTTCCAGTATTTCCAGTTTTCATTTGACCATCTGATGACTGGTTCCTTTGCCAAGAACAGAAGATGCCTTGCTAAGTTGTGACAAATGGTACAACTTGCCCTCCAGCCTTATTTAGTCTTGTTTTATTGATGCTATGGAAAAAGCAAAAAGATAGCCTGTTTATTTGGTCCTTCTTGTGTGCTGCAATAGCCAGCAACTGGATAGATGATATAATGTCCCTGATAACTGCTTGCAGAGCAGCATGCAGGGAGCACAGACAGAGTGATGGGACGCCGGGAGAGAGCAGGCACAACGTGCCCATCAGCCACCCTCTGAACCCCTCAAGCATCATGTAGCACAGAAATACACTGGACAGTTTTAGCTAGAATTGGTACCACTAGCCAACAGTGTGAGATCTCACCAAGCAGCTCTTAATGCTTTGCCCACAAGTAGATCATTAAATGGCCACCCTAATTCTTTCCTGCAAAGAACAAATTCTAAACAACAAATTCGCAAAACATGGATGGAGCTAACCACCTCACATGCGCCAGACTAAAAGCGAACTCTTTCTGCCCACCACCGAACCAAGTTCAAACCCGTGCAATTCCATACAGAGAATGTCATTTTTTAATTCAATGCACTTTAATAAATCAGACAATATAAAGCGTACCTACAAGGATTCAGTTCTGCCTTGCCTCCCCCACGACTTACTTTTTCAGGCCATCAAAATTTCACATCACTGCCTTGTGAAAAGTAAGTACACAATAAGTTAATTTGTATTGTCACTATGCAGTACAACTGTGGTAAAGAGCACATTCATTTTTAATCTGGTATGAATAATATATAAATATGTATACAGAGTGAGGGTCATAGGAAAGCAAGCGGTACATTGTTTACAGCAGGAGTAGCACAAAAACTAGAGATTATTCTCACTTGCAAAGATAACAATATCTGCAATTTGCTTGTAACTAAGGGGTGAAGGAAAATGCCCATTTCTCTTAGGTATCCAATCCATTAATTTTAGCTCAAAAACTTGTTTTGGGCAGCAGGCTCTTAAAATAACCCTTCCCAGATAAGTTGGCAATAAATTTATAACGTTTTATCTAGCAGTGGTTGGTAGGTTCTTTCTTAGCAAGCTGTAGTTCATATATATTTTACCCACTATATATCTTGCAATAAAATTATATGAAAGCCCTTCAAAAAAA
>VZTL01071118.1:46974-60004 GCA_013400535.1 Scopus umbretta | reverse complement strand
GAAATTCTTTTTTTGTTGGTTTTTTTTTTTTTTTTTTTTTTTTTGTTTTTTTGCTTACTTATACTCTCCCCATTTTTTTTCCCTCATTGTTGAAACAAGTCTGAGGATCCCTCAGCTACAAAGACTGGTCAAATCTGATTTTTAACATTTTTCAATCCAGTTATTCATCAAAATCAATGAGATTTGGATTTTCTTATAAAAGAAAAATATGCTTTCTCTCTAGTTAGTTGGAATCCCTTCCTTTTTAAAAATCTTGAAGTGAAAAAACCACAATGCCAATATAACACAGTAGAAGTTTGCTTATAGTTTAGAGAAGCTTTCCACTAGTAAAAAAAACTTCCAAGGCTCAGCAGGAAAGCAAATATACATTGATATGATATATCTGAAAATCACCTGCTCAGCACAATGACATTCGTGTCACTGAGAAGCAAACACATTCTCTTCCTTTATCCATTTTCAAGTCAGTCATAATATTCTGTGTAAAATTCAAAAATATCAAATATAAAGAACTAAAATTAGATCTCAGGCAACCTCTCACGGAGTCAGCATCTTTAGAGAGGGTGAGAGGAAAGGTTGTATCAAAAACACTGAAATACAGGAGTGGTCACCCATGGTGAAAGCAGAAGTCTGTCCAGCTCAATACTGGTCCTCTGACACTAGACAGGAACAAACGTCTAAGGAAAAGTGAAAAAGCCAGGACTAGCATACCATGATACTTGGCCAAAACACTCTCCCAGTCTCAAACACTTTGTCATTAAACTTGCTTTATGTTTGACAGGGGTAGAAATGAAATGAGGTCAGGATTCATAGAAAATGTTCCTTTCAATAACAGAATAATGAAAAAAAAAAAAGAAAACAAAACAAAAAGAATAAAAATATTTTCTTAAAAAACATATTTCCTATATCAGAACAACTAAAAGGCAGCACACTTCACAAAACACCTAGTGTAAGACCTTCAAACGAGACAATAGTCAACGTGCTTTTTGGTTTAATGCAGGACCTATATATATAGAAGGGAGTGGGAGTATTAAGATGTAGTAACACTAAGAGATATTACAGTCAAAGAATATCCCCCTTCCACCTCAAATAACACAGCTGACTGTGTCATTTATAATTGTGTCTGAACATTAACTGAGTTTTCACTAAAGTAATGTTATTATAATATATTGCCAGGTGGAAGAAAGAGGAGACGTAGTGTAAATTTCCAACTACTGGGATTAAAAGGCCTGGATCAGGCAATAAAAACTACACAGCTGATACTGGACTGTTGAGGAAAGACCCAGTAGCATTTCCTTACATCAATGTACAGCATGGAACCCTGCTCGGTAGGCAGAATTTCCCTACTTTCCCCCTATCAAAAATAAATAAGTACATGCAAATGCTGATAGGTGTTATGTGAGAGTATTTCACTGAAAGCGCTGGCCTGGGACAGGCTATAAAGCATCCCCGAAACAATGTGACTCATAGCAAGTACCTCAAAGGGACCACGTTTTGAGTCTGTCTACAGCTGAAACCTTTATCTACTATGGATAAAAACAAAGCATTCCAGAGCATCACATCTCCTGCAGCTGACAGGGGAATGGAAGGAAACCAACCCCAAAGTACAACACCGGGATGGAAGAAAACAAAGCAAAATGGGAGTTGGACTAGATGACCTTTAAAGGTCCCTTCCAACCCAAACTATTCTATGATTCTATGAAATTCTATGAATTCACTACACAAGCCCAGAACTGCATCTCTGTAATGCATTATTGTGTCATGGTTACCTACTAGACTCCAGCACTCTCTGCTTGTGTAGAAAAGAAGTTGCCTTGGAGTTCCTTATAGTGATTTTCTAAAGCTGGAGGTGAAATGTTTTCTCTAAAGTACCTGTATATACCCATGCACTTGAAAGGCATGAAAACAGTACTGCTCAATCTTCATTGCTTAAATATTTCCATTTATAATGACATTGTATTTTTCCACCGCCCACTTAAAATGGGACATACAAGAATAAACAGTTACCAGAACAGATACTAAACATTATTCATTACAAACCTGTATTTACAAATCAAATACAAAGAAACTAGCATGCAGCTGAGCACTTCAGATCCCAGAAGTGCATAATTAATCTGGAAAGACTCGTATGTTGTAGTAGTATCAACCACATCGATACTTTGGAGAGGTGCAAGATGGAGAGATGTGCAGCCAGACCACCATGTGCTGGACAACCCACCCGGGTGCTCCAGAGCTGCTCGGCCTCGGGGTGGTGGAAGTTCCTGTGCTGACAAATGCTGCAAATGTGAATGTGCAAATGGGAACGTGCTGTCTCACGTTCTCAGTTATGAATTTGCAGTCTCACTGGTGCAACAGACACCACACAGGCCACTGGAGTGCTTCTGTTTGTGGTGTTTGCTTGGGCGTGCAGCAGAGAAGAAAACAAGGAACTCTAAGATCAGAGCAGTGGGATGAAATACTTTTATTGACATTCTTAAATTGACCTTGATTCGATACTGCTTTGGTATTATACACATTATTTCTGCTTGCTCCTAAACAGTTACAGCACCTTTCTAACAGAGACTTAGATTTTCTGTTTAAAATGTACTGCTAAGATAGCAGAATAAGCACAAACCCCTGCCAGCAAACTCCACCTTTTCTCCTCCAATCTGTCCAGCACAGCCACCTGCAGCCACCCATCTAAGGACAGGAGAGTCAACTGCCTTGGAAACATTACGGCGTTGTCTCCATAGACCCCAAAATTGATTAGAGAAGGTATTTATTGCAATATGCATTACGACAGTGGACTGTTCTGGTTTGGATACTTATGAGAGCTTACCTGCAGATAGGAAAAATCATGAGAGAACTCAGAGAATACAGTTTGGAGTAAAAGCTATTGTAAAAACTACTTTTGAAACGGATGCAAAAAAAGACTAGCAATGCTAAAGTGTTGGGGAAGGAATGTTTGTAAGCCATAAAATATTAACTATCCGTTAAGAATTACTACTAAAAGAATACTTTGCAATGTCACTTTTAAGGTGAAAAGATGATCAGCCATTTTACAGATTTTTTTATTTTTTTTTAAGTTTTTCTTGTAAACATTTGTCCTGGTTTCAGCTTAATTCAGAGTTAATTCCGCAATTTCCAAACTATGGACAAATTATGGGGGGAGGGAGAGGAAAAGAATTTAACAGTAAAAGCTGTTACCCATTTTGCTGGCATTAGTAACCCTCTAGAGACATGTCTCAAGAGAATGAAAGTAATTCCCAGGATTATTTTTCAAGAGACATGAACAGTGATCTTGGCTGTTTTTCTTAACATTAGGAGACATGAAGTGACAGAAACATACACAGTAAGACACCTAATCTCTGGGTGATGATCCTGCCAAATACCACTTCAGGTATTACCGAGATACTGTGATAAAAAACAATACAAGAAACCGAAAATGGAATTTCCTTCTACACTGCCTTCTTTCTCATACTTGGTAGTTTTATTAGGAGATTGCATGTATGAAAATGCATTTGTGATTATAAACCTCTTGTGTTCTTAATTTAATTCTACTCCACAGTAATATAGCATATGACTGTACACATTTACTGGGGTGAGAACAAACTTAAGATAATCCTGGATTTAAAAAAAAAAACAAAACACATATATGCTTTTTGTGATTTTAAATATCATAATATTTCTATTCTTCTGCTGTTCTAGTCTTTCTGTTTGCACATGAAAAATATTTTTCTGTTATATAAATTGTACCAGAAACAGAAATCTGCTTTGTTATTTTATTTGATTTACCAAAAGTGATCATTAATTATTTAGTCCATATAATTAACTCCCAACAGAGACAATATTCCAGATGCAGGAAGCCTCTGCTTTGGGCAACCGAACTGAGTTGGCACAGTTCCACTTCAGTAACTTACCAAAATAATTCAAACTGGGGGTGGGCATAGGAAGCATGCAAAATGTCAAAGCCTTCTTTCATTGCTGTGCATCGTTGGCACGCTCCGCCATCTTATGTCCTTCCTTCCATGTACCCTTCTTTCGTTTCTGCTCACTCCACATGCCATGGACACATCCTCCTTCATTCCTCCCCTCCCTTTAGGCGAGCTCCCATCCAGCGCATGGCGTTTTGGGTCTCCCCCCCGCCATACCCTTCCTCCACCCCCCTTGCGACTGGATGCAGTGAGCAAGCTCTGAGCGAGTCACCACAGACGCAAGACATTAGAAAACTCTTTCTAACAAAGTACACTAGAAAATTGGAATACATTGCTCAGGATATATGCATCCGCAGAGATAAGGAGGTTAAACAAAGGTACATTAGGAATGATGTAGTTGATAGTTGATCCTGTCTTGAAGGCTAGACCAGAAGAACTCTCATTTTCCTTCCAGCCCTACATTTGCTGTTGTTACCTACAGTATGTTTTATACGGTTAGGTTTATGCAGGCAGGCTTCTATTAGAATAGAATGTGTATATAGTTTCATAGTATATGTGCGTGTATGTGCGTTTGTATGGAGACATGTAGAATATCACCTTTTGGGATATTTGTTTTTTCAAATTTTAGCCTAATTCAATTATCAAAAAACATTATACACAGAAATACAACGAAGTCCAAAAAAAGAGTCTCTGCATTCCAAAAGCTTTCTGAGTTTAGCAAGCTCCAGAAAGCCATAAATGATGCTTAGACCTACTCAGAAAATATACTGTCTGCACATACACATGCAAGGATGAGCGTGAAACACTGAAATTAAATAGCAAGACTGGCTGGCTCTGTTCTTGCCTTCATCAATTTTATTTAGAACCTCCCTAATGAGATGTATCCATAAATCCCTTAGAGTCTCGGTATGCTTTATTTTTCATGACTTACACAGGCAATCTTTCTTCCCAGGCCCTGAATTTAGAGCAGCAGAAGCTCACTTTACAACAGGAAAAGGTGACACTGAATTTGGATTTCAGACCACCTTTAGCTGAGCTTCTTCAATGATTCCACACAAAGCTGTTAAGTTCCAGCAGGCATTTGAGAAATATTATCCCTTAATCCAGACATAAGGAAGCTGAAGTACACAGCAGAAACATAACTTTTCCAAAGTTAGTATCCGCACTAGGAAGACCTCAGGTTTCCCCAGCTGCATTTCCAAAATCAAACCCACTTTCTCGTCTTTAGGATGAGAGGTAATGGCCTCAAGTTGCGCCAGGGGAGGTTTAGATTAGATATGAGGAAAAATTTCTTTACTGAAAGAATGGTCAAGCATTGGAACAGGCTGCCCAGGGAGGGGGTAGAGTCACCATCCCTGGAGGGATTCAAAAAATGTGTAGACGTGGCACTTCGAGACCTGGTTTAGTAGTCACAGTGGTGTTGAGTTGACGGTTGGACTAGATGATCTCAGAGGTCTTTTCCAACCTTAATGATTCTATGTGTTATATGACTTTTCAAGAGATGTAGGCAGATTTGATTTTATCCATATTTTTCAGAACTTCCCCATCCTTGATTTAAATCATTGGACGAAAATGCTTTTGCCTACCATGACATGTACTTTTTTCACTCATCTTGTGAACATACTTTACATCTCTATTATTAAGGATACAAAGCACAAGCAATAATTCTTGCAAAAAGCTGAAAGACAGTATATAGGATTTTGAATGTAGATGGAGGGAGAGAAGGGAGAGAATAGAGGGATTGATGCCATTTACCACATGGATCAGATTCATATTCAACTGTAGTTCACAACTGAAGGGAAACATGAAAAACAGTATCGTGAGCTCAGTCTATACGTCACTAAGATGAGAAAAATCAATTTGGCACTATGGGTCATCTCTTAGTGGACTAAAACAACAGCTTGTGTTACAGTTCAGCAAGGAGACAAGCCAGAGGATGGAAGCAATAGACTGTGTTAGCAGACAGCTTCTATGCACCCCGCAACAAAAAAAAAATTCCCACTTTAAGCGTGCTACTTTACTCACGAGTTCTAAAACATAATAGTCAGAAAAACAGAAACAAAACCCATGAAATAAAATCTTTAAAATACATTTAAATGGGCACAGCACCAAAAAAAAACATATTATTCCAACAGCTCTCTAATCAAAGACAAAGTGTTGGTAAATTATGGAAGAAAACAAATGTCATTCATTTACTCATTTCTCTTCAGGCTTAGTGAATAGTCACTATTTCATAAGATTCATCACTTTTGCTAGGAGGGTGATGCAGAAGAATTTTTTTCCTATATCCTCATAATACATATCTCTTCCAGAAAATGTCTTAAATATATTTCTAACATAAACATTTGAGTGAAGCCCTAGCTGAAACCTGAAATCTGCTGTTCTCTTCTATTTCTCTCTTCTTCTTCTATTTGACCAGGGCCTTTCAAGTATTACCTTTCAGGAAACTATGTAAGCCTAAACTAAAAGATTTGTTTAGCATCTAGATTAAAATGAAATAATCATAACACTGGTACTAATTCAGCCATCATTAAACACACTCCTTGATTTTATTCAAAGGCTGTGAGTGAAAATACTAAATACATTTGCTCCCAAAACTGGTCCTCGACAAGTTTTGTTAGTAATCTTTCTCCTAGCAAGTACTTCCTTTCAAAACAATCCAATGGTATCCTTTCAGGTAACCAATTTCTTACCCATTTCTTAATTCTCATATTAATCTCCATTCTCTCCCATGCATCTCCACTTAAAATGCTTTTATGAAGTCCACATCGATAAGCATTACTACACTTCTCTTCCATAGAAAATTATTAGTTCTTCAAAGTCCTTACAGATTTCTTTGAGAATCTTTCAAATGCCACTATTCACTTGGCTTTGTGTCTTCAATTAATCTTCCTTCAAAAGTGAATCCAGAGCTTCCCATTTGCTGAGGAACACATGCAGCCATGTGGTGAATCCAGCCACCATGGGTCTGCAGAAACTGTGCCAAGGAGACTACTTCTGTGCCTGACATTGCCACACACAGCCAAGACAGAGTATGCATACAGACTAAGCAATGCAGAAGGCCAAGGGGCTCTTGGACTGTAAAAAAGGAGAAACATGCAATAACAGCAAGTTATGGAACAGATCCCATGAAGAATGTGATCTTTGCTGTTTAGGAAAATCAGGGAACACCTCCTAACTTCCTGCTGTCTTATCTCATTTCTCTTCTGTGGTTTATCTTCTGTAAAATACACAGAGCAGTTGTCAAACTGCTGGTGTAGTTCCCTTGCTTCTGTCAGCAACACACTCAATAAGCTTCATTTGAATGTAACGATTTCAATATCAATAGCGAGCAAGCATGACACTCCTCCGTACTCTCAGCCAGAGCAGCAGCGGCATGGAAAAGCTCTTTCTTTCGCACCTGGGTAAACAGCAAAACTGCCTTTGATGTTTTTCTTTGAAGTCAAGAAAGAATTAGCTTTTTAGTAGCATTAGGAGTGACTCATTCACTTTGGATGCCAACTAGGACACTCTGACATTTTTATTTTTTTAATCTTTGCGCTGTCAGAGAAGAGGCAGCTCTCCAGCTAACTCCTCCAGGAGTAATGGCTATTATCTTAAGGACTCTGTATCCATCTCAAACTTGCTGATCCTCCCTCAAAAGGGTTAAAAGAAGTCCCCCCTACCCATGCGTAGGAATTCACTGTAAGCTAAGTCCAAACACAGAAAGATCAGACTATTTCCAACAGCGTGAGAGGAGGCCCCCGAGCTGCAGCGCAGTGCTGACAGCACCTCCACAAACTCCATGCTGTGGTAGCCCACTTCTCAAATCCAAACAGTAAAAAGAGGCATGTGCAAAGAAATTATCACCAGCAAAGCCCTATCTTTCAGAGACCAAATTCATCTACACTTGCTATTCTGCTAGTGGTAAGGAGGGATTTAGGACCCTACAAATTACATTTACGTCCATGGCCCCTTCTGTTTTCCCAGTGTGCAGAAACACTGGTGTTGGAGTTCAAAGATCTCTTGAGATTTCTTCAGGGGTGACCATCCATACGACATGCAGATGTCCAGTCAACTTTTGCACGTATCCAGTTAAAACCCAGCCAATCATTAAGACCAGCATTTCTGCAAGGAAACCAGTTGCTGCAGAGGTAAAGGAACAATTTCTTCTGATCCAAACAGGCACACGCTCCCACATACCCGCAGATACACTGTCCTGTACAAACAGGGCCATTAATGACGTTGGTGCAGGCTTAATTAGTGGGTCATGGGAAACGTCTGTTCTTTGCAGCAGATGGCAAGGGCTCCCATCCATCGGCAAACCAGGACCAGATCGTTACTGTAATTGCCATGTTCTACTTTCCCTGAAAGATTCCTTTAAAGACTGGCATTTCTTCAGCTGCAGAAAGACCGAAAACCCCTGCTGCTCTTTGCCTCCCACAATAGCTGAACGGGATTAGAGAAAGGCAGTAATCCCAGGAAACACAGAATTTCTCAACCATGAAGGACGAGTATTGTGGCTTCTTTCATAAAGTACTTACGAGCCACTGCAGTAAAGTCTCCTTAGAAAATGAACAAAATCATTTTCTCTCTACAGTGAAGAAATACTATTACCCTTCACGCCTGAGATATTCTTCTTGCTCCATGGGATTAATTTCAGTGTATTTCAAATTAAAACTCCTGGCTTTAAACATAGCTGGCACCTAGAGAAAAACGAAACATGGTGAAAAAATCCATGGATTTTCCCAATTAAAAAATGAGAATGTCCCAAATGACTGCTTTGCCCTTGATTTTTTAAATGTTAACATTTAGGTTTGTTTGGGGGAGAAGGCAGGGTGCTAATGCACATTTTGTTTGGGTTTTTTATTTGACAATAAAGATCTAATGATACATCTTATTGGAACTAAGCAAGAACAAAACTTTCACCGTACCACTCCATGAATGCACCCGCTTTGCAGCTTGCACTGCTGGGCCTTTCCTACCTGGCTGATGCTATATCTGCAACAAGTTCAGCTTTTTTTGTTAGGTCAGTGTATGAGCTCAGTTCCTACCCTGGCTTATACTCCCATACACTCTACAGATGTGAGAAGGGTCCCAGGTTGTGTAATAATGTTGTACAATGCTGGTATGTGCCAACCAAGTAGGTGAAGATCAGGTCCAACGCATTTACTATGTAATCAGAGCAAATGTTTGAAGCTTTGACCTTTACCATTCACATGGTGTAACTTCCTTTATCTTTTGTACATTTACTGCAGTTGCTTTTCACCATGCAGAGAATGGTCCAGGAGTAAAATTCCTTTAAGACTCAGCTTCAGGAATCTGACTGAAAGGTTCTGGAGATCTCAAGCAGGATAGCCTAGCCACTAAAGTGTTTTTAAAAGAGAAGATTACTTTAAAAAGCAACACAACAAAAAACACCTTCAGAAAATTTGAAAGTGTTTTGTATTGTGTAATTTAAAATTTAAAAGTGTACTGACCAAATTCACAATATACACTGAAAGCATGCAAAGTTGCACTGCATCAGAACAATTTGGCCAGAAAATGTTGCTGTGAAGATGGCTCTAATTTTCAGATCAGCATCTACTTTGGTGTCCCACCAATTAAAGAGATGGGCAGTCAGTACTGCAGGCCGACAGTTCACCTGATCACTATCTTAAAATTGAGAGCCAAGAAAAATGCTGATTTACAACCTGCAGGAAGACTCCTCCCCCCTGCCTATCATTTGGTTCTAGAGACAGTGAGAGACTTTTCAGAGATTCCAAAGAATCTTTTTAAAGATTTAAAAGAATCCACAGGGGAAAAAGAACTACAAATGACAATTATTCAGAAAGGTAAGTTCAGTGCTATGAATCAACAGAGAAAAATATATGAGTTATCACAACAGGACAATATGAATAAAAACTGTATGGTTCAAACTGACAAATGGTAACACACTGGACACTAAAAACACATGCAATGCGACAACACCATAAATAGAGCATATATTCAGAGTAGGTCTGTACAGAGAAAACTGATTATGACAGCAGGAAGGATATCAAAGCCAGGACTGAAATCTAATACAGGGTGAGAACAGAAAAGTTAGGGCATTTGGTTAACCAAGGGCTATAGGAGAAAATAAATTATTTGATTGCAAGAAACCAATACTATTACTGTCAGAGAATCAGAGGGCAAATCAAGATGAAATAATTAAAAAACTTTGAATTAATGTAAAAGAAAGAAACATAATCACAAATATATTTCCAGATTCTGAAATAAGTTGGCAACCAACCAGGCCAAAATTCTGACTCTAGCGTATTCATGGTTTTTAGTAAAACCTGAGGATGTCTCTAATTAGAAATGTCACTCAAGCAAGAAACACAGCTTCACTCAATACAGAAAAGCATAAGCAGAGCTCTACAACATTTACATCTAAAATGAATGCAGAGAGTCACAGAGTTGCTAAGCATCCCCATCAGGTAAAAACATAAGAAAACAAACCTTATTGGGCAGACTTCTCCACAACACCTAAAAATGACCCACACAGAGAGACAACATTGGAACCAGCATCTCTCCTGTACAGAATGGTGATATTTAACCCATAAAAGAATTTTGTTTTCACCCCTAAAGATGACAGTATCTTTACAAAATGACCATTTTCAGTAGACACTATATTCTTGGCAGATCCGAAAATCAAATTGCTGCTGGCATAGGACCGGTTTCTCCAGTACCTCTAAGGCAGACCCAGGCTTCAGTGCCTCATTGTTCACACACGCCCAAGGAACTGCTGCTGCTGTTGCATCCTGCAGACGGGATTGTGAGAACAACTGGTTCTGAAGGGAGAAGGAAGCCCAGTTTCAAGTTTCTGAGCCACAAAAGCCTTAGAGCCTGGACACAGGGGCTGACTTACAAGTAGCCATTTCTACATGCCAGCACTGTATTACCATTCTACTCTTTTTAGTAAGCCTAGGTAATGACTCTCACAGGTGGCACAAGAGCAGCAGTGCACAGAGCACTAACTACAGACATTTTCCAGGAGACAAAAATATGTCCTGCCACCTTCCATACAGCTCTGAGCCAGCTCCAAACCATACCTTTTAGCACGCAATCTCTGAAAGGTTCCCAAATGTCAAGAGGAATGGTTAGACACCTGGGGTCTAACATCTAGGAAGCTCTGGAGTCCTTCCTTCCAGAATGAAGGAGTACACACATCTCACGCAAACTTGGATGTACCCTAAACCACAGGGATACAAGGACTTTCAGAAGAAAGAGCCTCACATAATCATCTATGCTATTCCAAAAGTCCACTACGTTCTTCCTCGTCCTTTACACAACAGTAGGAAATACAAATGCAAATCTGTTTAGGACAAACCAGTGGAGAACTCGGTGTACAAAAGAGAAAGGTCAAAGGCTGTGGGCTGCATGGGGCAGAACATGCATTTGGACAGGAATCTGCTACATCCTAGCAGATTCGTGATTGGCAGGTTATTCTGCAGTTAAAGTATTTTTACAGAAGGTCATAGCTTTGTCTCAATTCAGTGCCCAGGAAGATATTTCATTCCAGACCCCAAAATCTCACGCAAAAAAAAACCCCAACAATCAAAAGCAATGCATCCTCATGAAAACTCTCATTTTCAGTGAACCAGCATTTTGAACAAAACTCTTTCCCCCACCTCTAAGCTAAACCTTTGTAGAAACATCCACGTTTTCTTGCAGACCTCAGACCCTTTACTGTATAAGCCAGATTCAAAATTGGTCCCTAAATCATCTGCTTAGGCTGGTCAAACATTTTCTGACTACACTGGAATAGGATATTTGCAAACAATGAAAGTCACTAATAGACAGGGAGAACCAGCAATTTATTACATTTGTCTTCCTAATCAATCTCAAATTATAAAATGAAACAAAGATTGCCCCTTGAAGTAAGCATCCAGAAGTTCAATATTTTCATCTCAATGATATGCTGCAGCGCTGCTGCACTTCTATGCATTTTATGTATGTGGTAGAAAAACGTGGGCACACACAAGCAGTTAAATGATCACTAGTACAATTAGCTATAAACTTGCCAGCAAGACAATGTTTTTCTTATCTACTACTAAATGCAATTTTATTTTAATTACTGATTGCAAGTTACATAGGAGTCCCAAAGTCAAGATTGTCTGTTCCCCTGATAACACAGTATGTCTGACAAAAGCCTTCATGGCCAATTTCTCTCATCTTGTTCAAGTGTATATAGCTGATTTCAGCTGATTTCTCTCTCTACTTCTGGTGCAAAAATTCCAAAATTATAAATACTCAGGCCAGAAGTTGTAGATTTATAACCCTGGACTTCTTCACCTGGTTTTCTCTGAGTCTCGCCCCACAACAGGGGGGCAGGAATTACATTACTTAAATTTTTTTCATTGAAGGATGCCAATCTGGTTAAACACAAATTGCTGTGGGAAAAGTAGAAAACAGAAGGATGTGATTAATTGAATACAAAATGAGTTGCACACATTTTTCCAACACATAACACTCTTAAATAAAACTAAACACAGGTTCTCAACCAAATACAGAAATTGCTCAACAGCTGTTATGTATTTTTAGGGACAGAAAACCAGAAGAAACCTTGAAAGTCTATTAATTCAGCCCTGTGCTTTTGCAGACTATCTTTTGTAAAAGAAGCTACAAATTCCATGTTCCTCCTACTGGAAAGGTCTTGAGGAGCTCACTCCTTTGAAATGTCCTCAAAAGTCTAGCCCAAATTTTCTTTCAGCTATCCATTTCCAGATAGCCATACTTTCTACTAAACTGAAAGGGTCTCCTCTCTGTGCATTTACCAGCTCCCAGCACATGGACTTTCCAGTTCTCTGATCCTTACCTTTCCTGCAAGTCCTCTTCTGCATCACTTCCAGCTTTAGTATACTTTTCTCGAAAATGTGAGGTATTGAAGATGAAGCCTTGATGAAGAACTATGTTTGGGTGCAGCAATCTTTCAGTCCTTAATTAGAACACTGTATGATCCTACTTTCATCTGGTTTGTTGTCACATTGGTCCTTCATGGCTCCTTTTACAATTACTACACTCTGATCCTCTTCAAAGGATGCACTTACTACAGATAAAGAAAGAAATTTATGGTTTTGATTCAACAGGCACAGGCTTGCACTTTGGACCAGTCAGTT
>VZTL01071118.1:23349-44287 GCA_013400535.1 Scopus umbretta | reverse complement strand
GCCAAACCCTGACTTGGCCAGAGCTTTGAGGTGGAAATGCCTAAGACTTCTCTAGCATGAACTTTCCACAGGAGGACAGAATTTAGAGCTTAAAATCAGAAAATCTTGGGTTTATAGTGCTTAAAAACTCAAACCATAATTTTAAAATCAACTCGAGACAACTAGGGAAGATAGAAAATAAATGAAAAAGTTTGTGCAGAATGTTTCCACGAACCTTGAAGCCCTTGAAGGCAATTCCTTGCTTCTGTGCTCAGCTGCAATTAAATCAGTGGCAGTTGACAAATTCTGTGTAGTCAAACTGTCTGTCTTTCAAAAAAAAAAACCAAAAAAAAAAAACCACCACCAAAAAATTGCCTTTTTCTTAATTCATTCTTACTTATTCTGAGCAATACATCCTGTTCTTACCCATCCTTCAGACAGTACAAACACGATCTGATTTGAATATATGCTGGAGTAAGAAAGGGGAGATGTAGGGCTTCTTCCTTTCCCAGCCTAGTTTCTTAGTGGAACTCACCGCAGAAAGTGATGCTTTCCCTACATCTCTACCTTGTGGCCTTTGCATAAACACATACACTGCTCTCAGCTCTGACAACTCAGGGGAGCATAGCCTGTGACTGAAGTGTGTGTACGTCCCTACAAACTGCTCCACAGCTTCAAAAAACAAGCATCAATTATAGCAGCAGAATAAAAAACAACTGTTACGAAATGATACAAGAATGTATTTCTCCAACTGGAAACAAATAAAAAGGCTAGAATAAAAGTCACAACAAACTCCACATTCCAGAGCACACAGCAGAGCTCAATCTGCCACCAAATCAGCCTAAAAATAAGAAAACACTTCAGAATTAGAAAGCCCTAAAAAAAAAAAGAGTGGATTAAAAGTAGAAAAAGGTAGATTAAACCCCCACAAAGCAATGCGCCTCTGCAGAAGGTCTCAGTAAAAGCAGAAAGGAGAAGTTGGGAACTTACAGACCTGCAGGTACCAGAGCTCACAAACTGATGTGATCGTGATGAATAGCCGCACACGAGCTACTAACCCATGCCTGACATCCTCCACCGTTCAACTGCGGTAGCTGCCGGCAGCTCATTACCATCCCATACTATGTAGCTCATGCCCACAGTGGAAGGAAATGAATTTTGAACTGAAAAATGAAGTGTTCCTGAGCAGACATGTCATTCCACAATTTCCTGCCCAAAGGCACAAGCCCACATTAATTTAATGGCACAGCTAGGAAAAGGTGCTCAGGCTGACTGCAAGTTCGGGTAGGCACGCAGGCAGAGCCCTTCAGGAATCCACAGTACAGATCGCGTGGTCTTCATCACTGTGGCGTAACGAACAGTGGATGTTTCTATCCTCACTTCTGTGATAACCACCTTTTTAAGCTTGAATGACCACATTTTTAAGGTTTTAAGTATCTAAAAAATATAGGGAAGCACCCCTCATGGAGTTTTTAAAAGTGCTGGAGAAGACAAACACTAATCCCCTTAAGAAAGAGATGCTCAATTGTCACATGTGTTTTAGAAGTATGTTCACACAGGTAACATCAAGGCGTCTAAACATTCCTAAAACCTAAACCAAATATTCAAACTTTCATATACTTTAGGCACTGATATGCTCTGTTTTGCAAGGCCAGAACTACTCACGGTTTACCTATGCTTACATTGCCTTATGAAGCATCCATACAGTGTTGAACTGGTTTCAAATAAGCCTGCACCATTCCAGGCTCAAAACTTGTACTGGTGTGTCCATCCTTGCTGTTTCCATGTCCGAGGATTTTGTTTTCTTGATCATTGGAGGTCCTGGACAGAAGGCACTGGAATTCCTCCATAAAACATACATTGTGAATGGTTATTCCCTGTCGATCTAGTGCATCATGCGGGTATTGCAAAATACCACCACTTAAAAATAATCCCATGGAAGATGGGATGCCACTCGCTGCAACACCGATAGTCACTAACGCAAACACGCTCCTGTGCTGCCAGTGGTTCAACGACAGTCAGGGTGAGGCAGAAGAACTCAACTGTGAGAACTTTTGCAGGGACTTTTCTTTGACCACTGTCATTCAATGAGCCATCCCTTCCAGATTCAGCCAAACGGTGCAGACGGGAAGTGCAGCAGATCTGGCAGTTAAGCTACGTCCCTAGACATTTCTGGAGCACTCAGAAGGCACTGCTGAGACCACTCTGGTTGTATCCACCCATGGCAGCATCCGCATGCCAGAGCTCCTCCAAAATACTTCCTTTCAGGGTGGCTTTGCTGTTGCTCCATGAAATGATTATAGCAACTCGGAGATAATAAATGCACAGTGACAGTTTTAACTTTAATAAAAACCCTTTCAAGATTTCATAAATAGCCTAATTAACAGGTGGGAAGAAATGATTACCTGAGAAATGTTATCATCCAAAACAGTATTTGAAAAGGCTCATTTATTAACAAGCTTTACGCAGCATCACTTCTCCTGTCCTCTCCCTGTGTTTAATCTCCTGAGGATGGAATGATTTAGTCTAAATTAGGGATTAATGTAAGAAAGTAATTTTGTAAAACTCATTTGCCTGTTGTACACAGGTGGTCAAAGCAGCTCACCTCACAGCCCCTTCCAGTCTTAAAGTGTAAGAAATTATCCATTTACTGATATTACCACAAAAATACGCCAAATTTTGGAACGAGTCGGTAAATAACTTAGATTGCCACTGTATCTAAAATGATAATAGGTGGTAAAACGAGAGAAAGTCTCAAGGCAAAGTTATCCTCTGCTCATACAAGTTGCTCTTTCAAAGACTTTGCTTGGCTTTGCAGTATCAGAAATAAAATGTGTAATCCATTGTAGGATGTACAATTTCAGTATGTCATTTTAACTAGTTCACATCACATTGCTATATTTTTAGGAATAACCTTAATTTAAAAAGGGCAGGTACAGGTATATTCTTTTCCTGCACATGAAAAGATCTTCTCACTTTCCAGGTAGCGCTATGATACTAACTATTTGCTTATGTCTTGATACACTATTGCTCCAATTGGGATGGTGGTGCAGAAATGGATGATACATTCTTACTTTAAGGAGACAAAAATCAGGCAAAAGCCTTCTAGGGGGTCTAGTAGAGTCTCATTCCAGTAAGTCACATGCAAAAGAAGGAAAAAAAAAAAACCCAAACCACAAAACAAAACAAAAACTAAACAAACAAGCAAACAAAAAGCAGCTAAGAAACTCTATGGACTGCATAGGGTTGGGAAGGGGATAAAATACCAGAAGGGAAAGCAAGCCTCCTGCATCTCATCAAACGTTTCCTATCTCAGTGCAAAGAAGTAGCACCCAACGTTGTTTAACAACAAGAACTACAAGCTTCGGAGTGGCTGTGTGATACCCAGGAAGGAGCTGCAAGCATGTTCAACTAAAAGCTCACTGGGGCCCCAAAGTAGGCACAAAGTAGGGTGTGAAACTGCTGATAATCTGGTAAAAGATCTCTGAAGGAGAATGAAACAGTAGGGAGGGGAACAACTGAAAGCAATATGCAAAAGTGCCCAATAGATGAAACTAAAAATTTAAAATCTGGGAATCTGGTCATACAAAACAAACACCACTACCCCAACCCATTCTTCCTTCATGTTTTTTTTTTCCTTTTGGGATGGTAAGAGAACCTAAAAAACAAATTTTGATAATGAATCATGTTATAGGTATTGTCTGCATACTTTAACAATGAGAATAATTTGCTTCCGTACACCTTAGGTAAATTAAATTCAGTTAGTGATCAGTTCCATCCCTTAATGCTCCCTGCTCCATGATGGATTTCTGCAGTTGAGAGAATACGTTCCTACAGCAGAGCTTTGCACAGTATTTGAGGAGGTCAAAAAATAGCAATTCCTGAAGATCAAAGGCCCATTGTGCTACTGGCACCACTCCCCCTGTTAAAAATAATCTCCAAAATGAGGATTACTTTAATATTCTGTGTCATCACCATTGCTATGACAAAAAAAAATGGGTTAGCCAGACAGTGAGCGCCACTGTGTAATTCCCACTTTTTCTTCAGCAAACAAAGTATTAAGAAGACTCTCCACTAGTGTTAATGAATCACGCCTGTAATTGCATCCAGCTATGATGAGCTGTTCATACCCAGTTGATGCAGGATAAAAGCATTCCACGGACATTAAAAATGAAAAGTAATCTGTAAGAAATAGCAAAATGATTGCAGATTATCCTTAAAAATGGGTAGCCCACCTCCTCTCAATTTGTACTGGACCGCTTCTCAGTCACGAGACAAGTTCCATCAGGTACACTGAAAGCCGGAGCTTGCCCACTAACAGAAACCTTCCCCGATTCCTCAAATCAAAGCATCAGAGGGTTTCAAGCTAGAAACAGCAGTGAGAAATAACAGTATTCCTCCCCCGCCACCCTGGCAGCCAGAGGAGAGCAGAAGAGGCTCAAATTTAGCAAAACACTAGTTAGGTTGATAAGAACGATGGTACCACCTAAACAGGAAATCACACATTTCTTACTCCTCCCCACAGAAAGAGGAGGTTGCAAGACTGAATTCTTAAATTGATGCGGCTCTGGAGAGTGAGGACTTCTCATCCCACCTCCTACACCAGTCCTCTTCAAATGATTCTCCAGCATTCAGAGAAGCCACTGGATCATTTATCAAATCAGGAGGATGATAAATGGGGATGTACATCACTGGATCGCAGAAACAGATGAGCATCGCCAGAAAAGGTCACCTCTCCCCAGGTCAGTTGAAATGCAGCTTTAATTGTAAAAATAAAAGGTGTCATTTCTTAGAGAATGATGTATTGCTGTTTCTACAAGTGAAAAAACTTAAAACAAACAAACAAAAAAATCAATTGTTATGAGAGTATTAAGGCTACCCCAGCAATCCTGTGACCAAACATCTTAAACTGAAGCTCTGCGCCACTCGTAACGTTCCCCTTTTGAGGGTCATACTCTGCCTAACCACGTGGTCACATGCTGTACCTGAAATACCACCACACATCTGCTCCACTTTGCCAGCCATCCTTGATAAGTATTACAGATTTTAGTATGGTGAATACGGAACTGTATAAAAAGGATTGCAGAATTTTTAAAACTGAGAAACCAAGCATCTTCCCAGTGAAAGCGCAAATTTAATTTTATGTACCATAACTTATAAAGAATTAGTACTAGACATTTTTCCCCAGCTTAAGAAACAGTTTCATATTCAGGCAAGGACCAAACTTTAAAAGATTCAACCTGTAAGGGAAGTTTTTGAATTTTTAAATGTACATTTTATTAATAAACCCACCTGTGGCACCCAAGACAAACGCAAAGAAAAAGCAATACAAGCACTCAAAAAAGGCAGAAAAATTGTTGCAGTTTGCCTTTTTCTTGCCCCTATCCCTATAATGTGAATAGTGTTTGCAGAGCTGGAATACAATCACAACCAACAGGTTTTGTAATTATCGACTGTCTTAGCCTCACTGTACATTTAATCACCTGCAAACACCATTCACTGCCTCACATACTCCTCCACTGCGAACATTATCCTATAATTAAGCAAGATGAAAGTAAACAATGTCATAAGAACATGAATCTCATTTTATGCAGTGCAATCTTAAAAAAAGAAAAATGACTGAAAGAAAATCCAAAACATGTCATCCCACACATTCAAAATGGCAACATGACCAAGTGAGGTATCCAGAGAAAAAGTAAAGCATTCGAAGTGTAAAATGTCAACAACTGGCAAACTTACAGTATTCGTACTGCAAATTGGATTACAGACTTTTTTTTTTTTTTTTTTAATAAATAAATAACCTATAATAGATGTCTGCTGTAGGCACAGCTTTGGGTCTCTGCAAGCTTAACCAATGCAATACCTTCTCCCTGTAATTGCTTGGGTTAACGACACAGAAATGCAAGTGCTCAATCTTTGTTCATTTTGAATTCTGAGTATGCCATTACTTATTAATCCCTCTATATTTCTTTTATGAAGTGCTTTTGTTAATGATTCTATGCTATATTGGGAATGATAGTGCATGAGGAAAATGAAGACATAAAAGCATACTCACAAAAATAGCTCAAAACTTTACACAATTACGTACTCACATATTTACTGAGATGAGTGACCTTCATAAAGGAAGGCAATTGTAATAAAGCTATAAAGATACCCAGCAGCTCTCAGCATATAATATGAATGTACATTTTTGATCTGAAGTTTCATTACCTGAAACAGTAGAGTGACTTGAACTGCGCCACTCTAGAGCTCTGTGCATTTAGTAATTCCAGTATTTGACTGGCAGTTGTTGATGTATCTGTTAAGATCAGCACACCAAAACTACACAAGAAACCACCAGCTGACTGGCTGGTCACAAAGATGACCTCTAATTAACCTTATGATAGCCAGCCATGTTTATTCTCCCTGTATTTTTGGCACAGAGGGATTAACAGCCAATGCCACAACCCTGGTTCCAAAGATGGAGCAGTTGTTTCTGCATCTTTCACCCAAGCCACCATACAGACAGGATAACACACTTGCTCAACGTGAAGAGAGAACTTGTGCTGTCTGGCAGCCTGACATGATCTTCTGGTACACCAAAGAGATGCTACCATACAAGAATTCGGTGAGGGCCCATCTGAAATATTTTTTAATCAGGTCACTCCTGTTCAAAAAGGAAGTGTCAGAACTGGAAAAGGTGCAAAGAAAGGATTTGAGGATAATCAGGGAAGTGAACAGCACATTTTTGCTAGAGATTACAAGCTTGACTTGTTTAGTCCTGTGGACTAAAAGCCAACAAAAGCCAGGACTGCTCTTCCAGCATAACCACTGGGGAGGGGGGAAGCATGATTAAGTCAAAGGACAATGACAGCAGCAGAGTAAATGGGTGTAAACTCACCCATTAAGAAGCTTAGCCTGGGAATGTGAAGAGGATTTCTAAACAGGCTTAAACTTGAGATTGATTATTTTATGTAAGGCATTATATGAGATGCAAAAGCAGGGACTGGAGTCAGAAGCCCTTATATTCTCATACTTTGCTGTTTTTAAGCAGTTCAGATTAGGGTTTCCTCCTCTCGCCCTACCGAGGCAAGAAAGGGGCAGATGGGCATCCTTGGGGCTCCTGTCTCCTCTAGGCGTGCTCAGCTCACCCCGCAGTCCCGGCTGCTCAAGGACACCAGCCACCACCGGAACCCCAGTTCCTGACTCGTGCCTTCCGCCCAGCTCCTGAGGAACCAGGAGGGCAGCCTGCACTGCCATCTAAACCACCCAAGGGTCTGTCCAGGCCCTGGCAAAAATTATTGAGCTCCTCAATAGCCTGGAAAAACATTCAACATCAGTGCAGCACACTACAAAGTCTGTAACACCACCAGGAAAGTTTACACCTTCACACTTTGCTTCAGACTTCTTGCAGAATGAATGCTCCGAGGCATTATCCAGTTTGTACACATTTTCAAGGGTTTGTTCCACCCCCACCCCCCCCCACCCCCAAGAGCATAGGAACAATTAAGGAAAAAAAAAAAATCTGAAAATTCAGAGTACAGTTCTGCAACACGGGATGAATTCTGTATCACAAGGTCAGTGCAAAATTGCAGGATGACTTTGATCCTGCTCTCTTTTTCATGTAAAATGACACAGCTTGGATAATACAACTTCATTAACTGGGTAGATACATGAAATTGGGCAATTCATCCTCCTGGACCCAAGACTAAGCACGTAGCACCAGGTGCTGCAATCAGAATGTTATTTCACTGCAATTATTTTTAATCTTCCAATAGTGAACAAAAACTGACCTCATAAAAGGACAAACAGGACTAGATGACTGCTTGAGTTAAAAGAATAAACAAAATTAAAGACAAAAGAGACCATGAGTGTTTCTGGCAAAGTACCACTGCCCTTCAGTCACTGCTTGTGTACTGAACACTGCTTAAACAAGCAGAGTTAATGTATACCACCCTAATGTCTTCACTGGTTTGCTCAGACCCAGGGGAGCTGGGATTGCTGAGTAATGGAGCTAAATTATTCCTGCTGCTTATTAGTAAGCAGCCTAACAAACCCCAAAAGGAAAAATAGTTTCTAGTCATGATGAGGATCTTCACAGGTGGTGTGCAAGAGTTAGCCATGCCAGCAGCAATGCAGGGAAAACTAGGGAAAGAGTCTCCGTCTGCATTTAAAACTGCCACAGGTGAAATACAAAACTGTGGACCATCACATCTAGTAAAGGCAGGGACAGCAGCACAAGAAAGGTGGAGAGCAGTAAGAGTCCTGCCCAGGGCCTTCAGACATCATAAGGCCACTCAAATCATGGGATATAGTCAGTCCAGGAGCTGTAGCTTCCCCACCCAGCACACTGGAATGGTACTTGGTTGTGAGACACTACAGAAGTAAACATCATCGCTAAAGAAGCCACTGGAGAGATTTTGCACCTCACTGCTGTATTATTACGCTCAAATTTCTGAACAGAAAAGCATGTCAATCACTATTGTATAAACAAAACCTTCCTCAGCCCTTTATCCAAGCCCCAGACCAATGAACCACAGCTGGTCCTTTCTGCAGGAGCTGACCCACTGCCTGACTCCTGGAGAGGTATTCAGGAACGTGCGTCAAGCAAGGAACGCAAGTGGCTGAAGAGCCATACTGTGGATGCTCTGTAACAAGAGCAGTGTGTCACTGTGCGACAGGGAGAGAACAGCTGTGACTCATTTCATAGTCTACTGAACATGAAATGAGTTTGTTTCCATCTGTGATAAACTGTGCTACTGCTTGCAATACATATTGGGCATTGCTGCTATCATGTCTTCTAATACCATGGTAAAAATTAAAGACTAAGCAGCAATGAATTCTCCAGTTTCTGCTGCATGAGACGGTGACAGTTTTAGCTGCCACTGGTCTCACTTTTAGACTCAATGATCAGCCCTGCGAAAACAACAGAGGGCCAAGTGTTGGTCTGTTGTTCATCAAAATGCCCCATTCACATTGACACTAAATGCTTGTTCACTGCTCATTGTGAATCCCAGCTAGGACACAGAGGGGGATGCACATTTCCAATGATGAGGGAAAAAAAAAAATATATAGTTTAATAGTTTCTCAAAATGTGCATCATTTTTCTAGCACCAGATCAGGAGACCTAATAGCCTGGCTTTACCCAATCCTGTTTTCCATGGGACTGTAGTAAATCTTGCACTCCTGGCAGCTGAAATACATGAACCCCAAGAGCATTTCAAAGTGAAACGTGGATCCCTTGTTACGCTACTCCACTCGCTCCTATGCATGCTAAAAATGATACCTTCTCACAAGTTCCCGTAGCCATCTTTCTATCACATGGACCTAGCGCTACACCAGGCCCCATGGCAATGAAAGCTGCCCAAGCCGGCATCGGTGTCAGATGGCCGCTGACGACAGAGACACCCTCATATGTTCATTGGGTTAGAAGCCTCCAACGTGGTTGATCTGTCACTTGAGAGTGAAAATGGGATGGCATGTAAAAATCTAATGAACACACGTGGATTTCAGCAAATATTTAATAAAGCGGCATCCAAATTAATCATGAAATGATATCATGAAACTAAATATTTTGACAGTCAAACAGTTGGCTTCATTACCACTGTCACCCTTCTTGTGACATATGCAAGTATTATGTCATTTCATGCCATGACAGTCAAAATAAGTTTGTGTGTTAAAACACAAACAGTTAGCAGGCTGTTTTTCTTTCCAGTTCTGAATGGAAAAACGTAAAATATTGCCATTTCCAGTATGGTGCAAATTTCAGTTAATGGCTAACTCAAACTGTCATATCTTGGCAAATTGGTACATTATCTACTTTCTCATCAAGAAGTATTCTGTTAGCAGAAAGTATAGGTGCTTTTAATGAAGAAATAAAGCTTCAACAGAAATTCTCAGCAAGGTTTCAGAGTTGTGTGCATGTGTGCTACCACCGTGCCAGTAGTATACTTGTTTTACTCATATTGCAACAGGAAAATATCAAAATTAAAACAAGAAGAAAAAGATTACTTTTCCTCCAGACCAGTACATTTAATGGGCCTCAGAAACACAACCTTTATTTTTTCTCTTCGCTCTTTGATCAAATGCCAAAGATGCGACAGACGTGGTATAGCTGTAGGAGGTTCCCAAACTGTGATACAGTTGTACCACAATCTACCTCAAAGTGGTACCCAAACACTGTCTCAACAGCCTAACATCTCTTCCTGAGCGCAAGCATGGCTAGGCACAGAGCCAGAAGCTGCTGCTGCTGACAACAATCACATCTTTGCAAATTTAATTCAGGAAAACAAATTTTTTTAGCATAGAACTGGAAGTCACAGGCTTCTGAAGTTTAATTGCAGTCTAAAAATGATTCCCTGAGCATCCTCAAGTACATCACTATCTTTCATCTGTCTCATACACACCCTTACTTTTCCTCACAATTTCATCTTGCTGCCTTTTACAGCTAGCCATAAAGTGAGATTTCATATAACCAAATCCAAGCACCTTGACAATAATGAGTGTTATGCTTCACAAAACTTTTCCAAAAGACATTAGACCAAGCACGTGTCCTGCTTTTCTATCACACTGCACTGGTTTCTCAGAAATCAGAAGGGCTGAATTTCGCAGAGTGCTGGTAAAAGTATTTTTAAAAAGAAAAACAAATAAGCAAAATGCAGAGGTCAAATACCGTGGAAGTTTTTAGACATTTAAGAAAATTGTTGCTCTTAGGGGTAGAAGAAAAAAAAGCAACAATGTGCAGCCCCAACACCAAAACAGGGCATCCTGAGAGCGCTAGACCCCAACCAGGGTGCAGTTGCCTGCCAGAGGACCAGGACACAGCAGTGCTTGCAGAGAGGAGAAACAGAAGCCCAGGAAACCCACTCCTTTGTTTCCCCATTTAAGCAGGCTAGACCTTAACAGACAGTGACAGAGTGATGAAGAATACCTTTAAATTTTTTGGTATTTTATTAGGAACATTTTTACTCTGAAACCTGTTAGATACACAGGCAAAGTAAAAGCGTTCAAGCTTGGATAATTGGAAGTGGGATGAAGCCCTGTGCTTGGGAAGGAGCGCCTTCCCTCGGGAAATCCTGCCGCAGCTTTGCCTGTTTCTGAGGCCAAAAAATTTCTCTGGAGAAATTATTTTTATGAGCCACCAATGATTCATCCTTGGCAGAATGATTTAACTTTAGTCAGCAAAGCTGAACTCCAGCAAGAAGAGGAAAATCACCCTGGTCTTTCTGTCATTTTGATGGCAGAACTGAATAGCTTCTTGTTAGCAAGTCCCCTCCAGAGCATCGTTGGATGCTAGGAACACTACAAATACAATTTACCAAGGACACACTAACACTGGCACTAAGAAGCTCATTAAGGGGAGTAGCTATCATCATTAGACAGGTAATCCCACCTCCAGGATTTTCTACAGCACAAAGCTCCTACTACTCAGCTTGTCTCCAAGGGTATAATTACCTTCTGGAAATCAAGTGTGGTCGTGTGGGGGAAACTTCTGGGAAAGATTCAGTTTCATACAAATCAGTTAAATGCTGAAGGCTTTACATGTGCTAAAAGGATTTAAAAGACCATGTCATTTTGTCAGTGGGCTGTTTAGCAGCAAACGTTTGCTGTATAAAAATCATTATCTGATTTAGTCTTCTATTAGCTTTGTCACCACTCCAGAGAAATGAGATGAACTAATACCATCACAGTTGCTGTTTCACAAACATAAAATGTATGCTCAAAATTAGCAAACACCTCCTTCACAAGACCAGTTCTATTCTGAATTTGGCAAAAAAAAATCATTAGAACAGATCTGAGGGCATGGTAATCGTCTCATTTTTCTTCAGCTAAAATTATTTAAATACAGAAAATATCCTTTTCCGAGAAGGACTAGCAGCACTAACGACAGCATGTCAAAGATAATGACTTGCACAGCTAATCCCCGTGTATCATACTGCATATTTACCCCTCAATATAATAAGATCTGTATTTCTCTAAAGAAGAACTCATCAACACTAATATCATTGGCAGAAAGAGGACAGAGAATGTAAATCTTGTAAATAGGCTTTATAAATAATATCAGTAATGTTTTTTTTCTTTCCACCTAGCTTCCATTCCAAAACCCATTCATCACAATTCAATAACACAGTAATGCCGGCAATCCACAGCACAGGTGATATTTAAAATAAACACCACCTCCAACTAGAAGACACATGCCAGAGGAAGCCCGTTCATCACTGCACCTCTCCTTCTTAATCTCAGATACCTTAGTGAACCTCACTATCCCTAGGTGAGACATGGCCTTCCCAAAGACCAAACTGGACTTTCAAGCATCCTTGGTGGGGGCACAATTAGCATGTGTCTACAGAAATGCTGATCTACAGCTCTCGGATCCAAGCTGGCTCACTGGCAGCTCACAAGCAGCGTGCATTCAGGTCAGCACACACTAACACACAGCCCACCCACCAGGTGAAGCTCTCTCCAAAACTTTATGCTTTCCAGCACATTCCCCTGCTATAATCCAGTTACAGGGGATAAGCCAGAAGGCCTCATATTTTCACTTTCAATTGAGGGATCAATCTCAAGCATTTGGTGGTAAAATCAGGACCTACACCTTCCTTCCTCCTTTCCCAGTCGTCTTTGGTTGGGCTTACAAAGCCCTCTCTTCTCCTGGGGGAGGGAGAGAAGAGGATGACATCCCTACAGTTCTCCTAGCACAATGGCATCCACACCTGGTGTCCCCTGCTGTCCCCTGTGTTGTTGCCTCAGGAGCCCCTTCCGCAGCAAGTCGGGTGCAGCCCAAAAATATTAGTGTACCCACGTGTCCAGTGGCCACCTGTGCAGAATGCACAGTGAATGCCAGGCAGTAACCAGAGAGCACAGAAAAGGAGGCAAGGGCGTTCCGGTGGCCAAGGGCAGACCGGTTTCTGTCAGAGGTTCCCCATCCTTGCTCTAGAGCTTCTCGTAACAGCCCCATAATTCCGTGTGCTGCACGAATCGCAATCTATTTATTCTTCTTCCTAATGGAAATTACAGACCTGTCTGTAATTAGAATCATATCAATAAAGGAAAAGAAACTGTTTGCTGAGGTTAAGGAGATGAGCCGGAAGACAGCCGAGCAAGCTGAAATGTTTGCTAACACTAATATTACAGATGATGTAGCAGTCGATTAGAGGAGTAGTACAGAGCCCTGGTGCTTAGAGTAATTTGAAACAAACTGGAAAAGTTTCAAATACAACATAAACATGAGACTATTATCCGAGCAGCACAGATCTTGGAATTTGTGCCTCACAGACTATCAGACAAACTAGTCCTACAGTATCCTTTAATGAGGTTAATTCCTAAAACTCAGACTAATACAGAGTGGTCTAATTTTGTAAGCATTTTGGAAAACAGGAAGGGTGGGGTTTGAAACAGCAGGATAATCCAAACCCAAGTGATTTGTAGGTATGTTTTGCTGGGATTCATTATGATTTTCTATAACTGGACTTTAATTCCATTGTTTAATTGCTTTAAGGTAAGGACTGACAATCTGCTGAAAATCCACCAGATGGGTCTTCTGGAAAACACTAACTTTTTAACTTCAGAGGAAAGGTGAGAGGTTTCAACCCACTATATGTTCCACAGAAATTATATTACCAATTTACAGTCATCTACTCTTAGGATAAATGCCTACTCATCTCCTTGCCATACCATGAACCAACAAATGGAAATTAACCCAAATGATCTATGACCACCTCAGTACAACCACTGATCAACTCTGGAACTGCTCTGCCAACTCAAAGCACCAAAGGATCTGGCCCAAATGCTTCACTGCATGATAAGGCGTGAAAACATACTTAAGTCATGTTTTCCACTTCAGAATTTAAAAAAAATTAATAGCTTATACTGCTTAAAAGTCCAAAGTTCATGTAGTCATCCGAGTTCCCCATCCCCAAAAAAAGAAGAGAAGGGAAAGAATGATGTTTTTCTTGCTATAAATTATCACAGAACTGGTATATCCTGGCAAAACATCTTCCAGTATAAATTGTATAAACTACTGTACTTTCAAAAGTAGGCTACTCTGTATTATGCACGAAAGCAAATATAAACATCAGAAAAAACTTACCAGACTGTTGAAGTTAAATTTAAGTTAAATATTTATTTTCCTTTTTTCCCTTCAACCTTTTTTATTTTAAACTTTTATTCCTGTTTTTGAGGGGCCACAGCAAAAAGAGCATTATAATTTCTAAATATAGCTTTCTAGATATAAAAAATTAAACAACAGTTATATAGAATTTTTATTAGTATGCATATTCTTACAAATCAATACTTACTTTGAACCAGAAAAATAGCTGTAAAATTATATAGTTAACGTGAGAGTTTCTGGTAAGTGTGTATTTTAACCCACATCAGGACAGCTGGAAAAAGCACCTTTTGAAAGGTGAGAAAACTCAAAGTAATGACCCCAAATCAACTGATGAGGAATTTTCTCCTAGTAATTTCACGGCTTACATAGCATTACATGTACCTCAGTTTCATGAAATGAATAATGAAAATGCGTACAGGAGAACTAAGAGCTTTTAGGCTGACACTGGTTGACAGAAGATCCTCACACACAAAGTTGTGGTTCAGCGATAACAACCCGCCTGTTGCATCCCAGGCAGAGGAATGAGGAGCAAGCAAAGATGGGGAAAACATGTCCTCACACCAGCTGAGCTTTACATCGGGTTACAGCGCAACGACTCCATGAACCAGCAACACACACACAGCCCTGGCCTCCCGGAGCCCCAACAGACGTCAATCTTGCGTATCTGCGAAGGTTGTACAGCTGTTCCCCACCCTGTAAAGTGCTAAATGACAACATCCATTCCATCCCGTGAAGCATGGTGGAGAGGAGAAAACCAGAAATCCTGATCTACCTCCAGAGGGACACCTGCAGCAGCGTGACAGCAGCCGCACACACCTAGAGGCCACGTCTGAAACTTTTGAACAGGCCAGAGGCAAAGTCTGTGCCACGCTGAGTCTGGCCCAGCACATACGAAACTGAGAAGTTTTGGGATCTTTCCTACCCCCTGCCCAGCGTTTGTCTTCTCAGCCTACTTGTGGCTTCATCAGGTGAGAGAATGCTCTGAAGCCCCTGCTCTCGGTGCTGCTCAGCAGAGATTTGGCTGCCTGGGGCCAGCATGTACTCCCCAGCCCAGTGACAGCAGGCTCAACACAAACAAAAAACAACGACGACAAAAAAAAGGCTTTTAAATGAGTCTGCACCAAAACTTTTCAAGAAGCTTCTTTCATGAAGGGTTTAAAATCAATAGAGCAGCACTCTTGCAGTAATTACTCATTGATAGTACAGGACAGAAGTACAGGCTGCAATGGGAAGAGAGGCAGAAGGCCAAATTAATTCCCAAGGTAAGCAAAGAGGTTGTACAGAGGATAGCAAAACACCATCACCTCTCTTTACATGTCTGCATCTGACCCACTGTGCTCAAACATCGCTGCTGCTGATCACTCAGATGAGACCATGGTGAGATTCAGGCATCTAATTAATCAATAAAGACAGAGAAAACCTGAAATGCACCATTTATTCACTTTGTGATTTAATTGTTCTTGTAAAGAATAGTTGCAGCCTCAATGGGATATTTTCAATTAATTCATATGATTTCTGAACTTCTTGCATATGCTCCATTTTTCTGGTATAACTCATTTACAGCTGAGGGGAGCCTCCACTTACAAGGCTACAGCTCTCCTCTTTGTCAGAGTTAATAGCAATTCCTACCACCAACATTCAAGTTGTCAGTCAGACAGACATTTGCTATAAACGTCTTCATTTCCTTTTATTTCTGCAGACACCTTTAAACAGTACCACCTCTCAATTCATAAGTCATATTAGTGCTGTTACTGTAGTGCAACATCTCTCTAGACAGTCTCGCATAAAATTAAATGCCCATTTAGCAGCTTACAAACCTCACAGCAGTTGGTTTATTTTCCCTCTGTATTGTAAAAGAGCAAGCAAGAACAGCAGACTATTACAGCATCATGTAACATGGCTTCTCTATCAACCCAGTGGCATAAAATTAAATTACTACCTGAAAGATGAAGTGAAACACTCATTTATATCTGACAGTTTTGTAAGGCTACTAGGCAAGTAACTGCTGCAGACAGATTTCTAAAATTAGGACAGCTCAACTTGCCAAGGGTTAACCTGTTCACGCACCAGGGCCTAAGCCTTTCTCTTGCTTAAGGACTGTTTAATTATGTATAACAAGTGCAATAGCTCCAGCAGGAAAGATTAAAACAGACTCTCACAGCCTAATGCGAGGACATTTAACCAGAACATTGCAAGGCTACGGACCAATGTCTCCCACATTCATGCAGGTATCATAAGAATCAGGGCAGGAATTTCATTCCCCAAGAAAATAAATAAAAAAATAAATCTGAAGGGTCTCAGTTACACACTGAAGTGAGGTTTGAAAACAACTTTCATATGAAATAGGATTATCTGTTCCTGAACGTCTCGTGAAGTGTTTAAGAAGTGCTCGGATGCTTCTGAAGTACCAAAGAGTGTACGCAGCACTTACACCAAGTGATATTTTTCACTTGCATGGAAATAATAAGGTCCTTGAACCTAAAATTGATTTTTCACGGGGAGCAAAAGCTCCCAGAGCCAACCATTTAGGATGCTTCACGGCACCCCTCATCATTTACTCCATCAGCAGTTTGTCCTCAATACATAATGATTAAGAATACTTTTTGATACACTCTCAACATAACCTGCAAGTGATAGAGGACATCTTTATTTTATGTATTTTCATTTCTGCAGTACAATCTGCATTTAGCACATTCCTTTGACCAAGCCACCTGAATCCTGTCCCCCTTGTCCAGCCCGACCAGGACTGTTTTACCATTCAAAGATTCTGAGCAGTTTGATACTTAGTATTTATGAAAGTGGGGGAGAAAACCTCCACACAACAACAAAACCTAAACCCATCACCCTGGGGGGGGCGGGGGGGGAGGCAGGACTTAAGACAACATACAACCCATCTCCAGCAGAAAGCTCAAACCAGCTTACTCCTCCTCACAAATATATACATATGCCGCAGTGGGGGGGGATGCACAGCAGCAGCAGGCATGGAGGCAGCCTGCAGAAGGAACCTGCTCCCTCTCCATCCCCAGAGAGGACTGAGGCCTCACAGAGCCTCTAAAGAGAAGAGAGTTCCCCTGAACGCAGTGTACGGGGCTACCACATTCTGGCTGATGCTGCAAGCCCTGGGTGACACCGGGAAATCAGCAATAACGCAGCACAGCTTTTCTCACTTGTGCTGCTCTTTCTTTATCTGACTACTGTAGCATTTTCTTTTATAAGTACTGTAGCAACACATTTGCACCAAGCAGAAACAATCATGCATACGAATGTGTGGTTCTCCGCAGAAGATACTAAAATTATTTCTGGACTGTTTTCCTATTCCAGATAAAATTTGGTTGAAGAAAAATAATTTTTCTATAAATTAATGGAAAGCAAAAATAATTTATATAGTGGTGCAATTGGATAATGGCAAAAAAACCCAAAAATATTGTAACAAAAGAAAAAAGGGTGCATGAAGGAAAGTCATTCTTCTTGTGTCTCTTTTACAACCTTCAAGCAGAAAAGCCAAGCAGCTCTAAAGACCTCCTTTTTTTTCCCCACCCTTTCTGCCTATCACACCAAAGTTCAGAGGGCGAGAAAGCATCTACAATTTTATTTTACAAGCCTCTGGAAAAATAAGATAGATTTCTCAAGCAACAGGAACTCTTCAAGTCCCTTTCATATCTTTTCTCTCAGAAACAGATGCTTTCAGGGAGCCCCCCTGCCCCCCTTTTAAGCCCAAGTACTGATTTAAAAATCAGGAACTCCAGGCTGACAAGCAGCAGATTCCCAGAAGCCCAGGACATATTAACATGAAGCTCTCCAGCAAGGTCTCAGAACTTTCCAGCCCACTTTTTTTATTTTCTGTAATTTAAGGTGAAACTGTTACACATGCACTAAGTGGGCAGTAGCACACACTGGGCACTTGGAGCAACCTTCTCTATACTCCCTTAGCTCTGTACTAAGAGCTGCATTATCCAAACCCCGTCCACTGAGGGGATTCTATTAAAAATTAAACCAAGAAAAATATAAAATGTTGCACAGAGCCAGCATAAAAATTATGGTAATGGAGCATATGTGCTCATTTAGTATAACTTTTTAATAAACATTAAACAAATTCTAAAAAGCAAACTACTAGCAAAGCATTGAAATACTTGCATGGATCCTCTCCATACTAAACTGCAGTTTACTGCATTCTGAACTGTTCTTTTTTGAGCCCCATTTTAAGCATTCAACAGCAACATGGAGCTGACCAAGCATCTCAGTTGCCTGAACACATTCATTTCAACCGCAGTTTTCTTCTTCTGAACATCCAAGCAATGTAGGTTGCTGGCATGTACATTCACAGAAAGCAAAAAATGAGAGCTATATACGTCAAAAGTTGTTGAAATTACAGCTGAGCTTCATTTGTGGCTCATCACAGACTGGAAACACTACTGGACTGCACCAGCCCCTCACAGTTGGGTGCTCGATCTCACATCTGCCTGCACACAGCGAGCCTGTATGGTAGAGTACTTTCCCATCAGTGAACATGTTATCACCGTGAGCTGCTCGCTGATCCCTAGCTAGCAAATACTTAGAGAGCTCTGGGCAACCCAATTTTCCTTCAAGCAGAAAACCTACCAAGCTTAGCCAGCATTGTGTGCTCTTTCATTAAGGGCATACCTAACTCAAGAGATGTAGAAGTGCTAACTGCTGCAATCCAAAGAGTAACAGTGTGCCATTTATTCAGAGTACAGCACACTTCTGAGCACATTATTGAATGCCAGCAAGTGTAATTTTTATCTGATACAAGAAGTATCTAGCTGGGCTGTCAAAAATGCAGGTTTGTATTGTTTCCTAAGAACATAATTATGTTACTTGCAATATAAAACCATTTCTACACTTGCTTCATCTTTTTGTGCTCAGATCTGTATCTGAATTCAATAGGTCAGCTCTGGAAAATAGTGGTAAGTCGCTGTTCATGCTTATTCCTATTCAAACCATACCATGCCTGAGCCTTCCCTTCTAAGGACCTGGCTCTCACAATGATGAATGCTGTGGTAATTCAGTAAAAGAGCAAATGGTAAAGATGAATAATACATAAAATCTGTTCTCAGTAGTGAGTATCTCACAACATTTTACACTTAGTCTGTGGGCTAAGGAAACAGAAAGAAAACAGGTGAAATCACTTCCTGAAGATGTCTCAGCTGGTCAGTGGCAGAGCCAGCAACAATAAAAATGTAAGCCTGCTGACTCTTCTTGAAGTATTCAAACAACCACGTTTGTGCATAATAAGCACTATTGTGAGCTCTCTCTTCCTTATCCCTTTTTCCACAGCCAACATAAACCAAACCAACCTGAAAAGCTCAAGTTAAAGGACAACAGTAAGTCAAGAATAAAGTGCACTTGTACAGCAGACCAATTCTTTTTCTCCAATACAGAAGAGCACTTAGCTGCATCAGCTCATAAAAGATGTCTCCACAAACAAGGTACATCACAACTTCTGGAAATGATGTGAACACAAACAAGAAGGAAAATAAATGGAATACTGAAAGGTTTTGACTAGTGTTGTGTTGTGGTGTTGGTTGGTTGGTGTTTCCTCTTTCAAGAGAGATCCTTCTCTTGAAAGTGAGAAAGCCCAAACAATCTCATCTCTCTTCTCTGCACTGGCTTACAGGACAAAATGTGAAAACTGTGAAAAATGTAATTTTATAAGCTTGAGCTGGTGTCAGTTTTGTCTGGCAGTGCATCCGCTTGTTTCCATGTCACTTCCATGAGTCCTTCTCACTAAACCCTATCCACTATACATGGGGCCAAAGAATCTCAGCTCATCACAGCGAGGGCACTGCGGACATATAAGCATGCCCTGCTGCCATTTCCTGACTTAGCTCTCCTAGCAATGAGCAACATTCCAGTTAAAAGGATCTTAAAGGATAATCAGTAGAGGCTGATCAGCCTCCCATAAAAGTTCACCATTTCTAGACAGGGACAAAGCAGAGAGAAGACAAATCCGATGAAGGTTAGCAGGTCTTAGGACATCATAAACACTTCCTTCAACATTTCATCACCAAAGTGTGACTACTGGGCCATACTAAACACAGAGAAGCATGTCAAATGCCTTGCCTTAAAATGCGGGATTACTACATCCTTATTAGAACATGAGTGCTCTTAAGACATTATGAGGCAGGCCAAAGCCCTGCATAAATATTTTGCAGTTCATGGTAATGTGCTGTTATCATTGCAAAAGCATTCCATTTCCTGGACAAGAACAGGAAAAATCAGGACATTTTTATCTAAAAGTTTGGAACTCAAATATTAAATTAAAGACAGTGAAATGGCAAAATGCTTACATGTGTTTTTTTCAGCCACTTGTGGTATGCCAAAGCTGTTGTGTTTACTCAGTTACAATATATAGTAGGCAGGCAAATTGCCAACGCTCAGTCTCACGCTTGTCCTTTCAATTCTTCCATTGGTACGGATAGGACTAAACCACATACTATCTGTTCAGATCTTCACCAGGAACCACTCGTCAGTCCTTTTAGCCTCTCTCATGCAGCACCACAAATACAATCATCTTAGTGTGGAATTTTCCCCAGCATTGAGAGGAAGCACTTTCCCATTGGCACCATTATACTTCCTTTAAAATAGCTCTTGGCTTTGCATCCAAGTTTGAGAAGCAATAACAACAGATGGAATTTGAACTTCATGCTGACACTGTGATAAAATCTTAGCCCTCTCAACTGCCCATTCACCCCTGGTTTCTATTTCTGAGAGCACTTCCATGTAGATGTACCGTGAGTTGAGTGAAGATCCTATTACACTTGCAGTTGCATTTGTGATCCCTAGCACTGCCCCAGAAAGAGAGGAAAGGGTGTATCCTTGTTACAATACTAAAATAACAATCTTTTTTTT
>VZTL01071117.1:0-22717 GCA_013400535.1 Scopus umbretta | reverse complement strand
AAGTATAAAACCAATTGAGGGGAGATCAAATAGCTACCTAGGCTTTTTTTTCTACATGGGAAGGTCAGTACTTCTTCCGTGGAGGAGTGTAAACATTTTTAGCACTCATTTGCCTGCCAGGCTGTTCTCAGAGGGAGAGAATACAGTGTGCTGGCTAGATCAACAACATCGCTTCAACATGTTGGCTTTCTGCCGTGCTTGTGATTACTGGTTTTTTGTTTGTATAACCTTGGTTCATATCTGTAAGGCTGCAAACTTCTCTTTCCAATATTTGGGCTGAGTTAATGTAAGGCAGGACAAGCAGACCTTCAAACTTGCTACATCTTCTGTCCTGTTCACCCATCCTGGCAGCACAGCTGTGCTACCAGGTATTCTTTCAGTAGTAGCCACAAGTCCAGTGATGCTTGCTCTACAGTATCTCATCTGTCATCTCTGTGGTAAAGATAATTTCAGAGACTCCAAAATGTTGCCATATCCTGGTGCTACATACTGCCTTCAGGATGGGACAAAGGGATTTATGGATTGCTGGCTATCGTCCAATTTTTGTCTAGAACAGGCGACATTCTTTTGTTATCCACTTTGAAATACAATTAAGTGACTGGCCTAGTTTATTATACATTGTGATTGAAACTTCAGTCTGGGAATTGACTAGCCAAATGGATGATTTGGGCGGTATTCTGACTGCAGTCAACGATGTCAACCATCTTCAGCATAATTTGGGTTGTCTAGAAGATCTTACCACATCCTAACCTGAATACGGTCCAGATTCAGCCACAATTGTTGTGTGTATCTGACTCCCACTAAAAGGATTAGGCAAATAGCCCGTCAGGAGCTTCCGCCTGGCTTCACAGCTGTTGGATCAAGTGAATTGAAGCTGTAGGCATTACTGCATACAGTCCCTGAATGTCCAGGTAAGGACTTAGAGAGATGCATACAACTATCGAAGCTTTTTGGTATCTTTCTACTCAGACTCTAACCTAACACACTAAGACAATTCATGTACCCCTCCAGGCATGTATGTAACTGCCTAGAAAAACTTAATACTTTCAAAGTTTGGCCACAGTCACATAAGATGACTTAGTTGGTGACAGGTAGAACCAGCTTTGTCTAATAAAACACTGGTTTTCACTGATTACAGCAGGACATTTTCAAACCTTCCTGCAGTTTAATGGAGTGTGAAAAGTAGAGTATCCTTTAACAATAATAAGGACTTTTTATGTGCAGCTTCCTACCCTTAAATAACTCTGTATTTTGCAAACAGAAATAGTAACATGGGGAGGAAAGTGATTAATCTAAGACTTCATCAGCTAAGCAGTGGTTCCTGGACTAAAACTCCCTCTCCCAAATCCCCTTGAGTTATCCACAAAGATTTATCCACAAACTTAGCCACAAAGCAGTTTAGAGACACTGCTCTAGCTGTAACCAGGTAGATTTATAAGAATTTATAAACAGACTATCCATATGCTAATGGATATGAACCCATCAGACCATTTCCCTGTCTGAAGGGATCTGCATACAGCACTCTGTGTGATTTCTTCCCATCTCTGCATTCAGGCCGCTCTTCCATTCTTTGCAGAACGTTCAGAGGGAAGGAAGAGCAGTGCCTTCTGCATACATGTGAAGCATTGCATTAAGTAATACCAAGATAATTAAAATATCATACAAATATTTCTTTACTGGCAGGCTTCAGAGTCAATGACAGTCCAATTTATACAGAAGGGAAATCCCTCCACACTACACTGTAAGATGCAGTAACATGGTTGTTCAAGCACATTGAGTTCAGTGATGGATTAGCATAGTCAGTTCCTGAGAGCCCAGAAAAGCCTCTAACTGGAAAGGACCACCCAGCTCACGGGTCACAGTCTTTCCAATCACAGGGAGCCACTCAGGAGCTGAAATATTTTCGACATCCTTGAAGAAAATTTAAACTGTAGTGAAAGGTCAGTGGCCAAATCTGTAATATCTCAGAGGCCTAGCAGGAAACAGCAGCACAGATGATTGTGTTCATTCTGTGCTGTGGCACGTGACCGGCTATTTTCTTCAAGGTTTTGTGGATAAAATTGGTTGGGCTAGATAAAAGTGACTGAAGAGCCATAATCACCTAAAGCCCCTTTAGTCTCCACAGCTTGGAACCTTTGTGGCTGCAATGCTCTAATGGAAACTATTTGAGGACTGGTTAAATTTGTGGCTATTGTAAGTGAAGATAAAAGAAATATTTAATAATATGTTCCCGCTGTTGTCCAGCACATTGCTGCCTGCATGAAAGCATGTGGAGTCCTCTCTGCAGACAGTGGAGGTAACTCAGTGCAATGGGATGGGAAAGAGGGTGTCACTGGTTATAATTCAATTGTCACAGAATGCCTGAGGTTATTCTAGCAGACAGTGTGTACAGCTTCAAGATCTGAAAGGGCTTTTGGTGATTCGAAACATGCAGTTGCTAAATGCTGGATTTGATTTGTTTGTTGGAAGCTCAGAATAAAGAGGATAACTTTAAAAGGGGTGTTAATTCCTTAGCCAGGGACAGTTGCCATCTCACCAGAGGCACATGTGTGTAGGATTAGCTCTTCTCCTAGGCTCTTGAAGCTGATCTGTAATATAAAAGAAAAATTTTGAAACAAGCAGGATCTGTGCTGACCCCCCATACGAGGGGTAAGACTGGGCCGTGACCATGTGGGTGGTAGAGTGGAAGTTTCCATGAAGTATGGGTGGGAGCTTCTCTAATAATTTACATTTATACTGGTTCCAGTTGGAGAAGGTTGGCTCCCTGGCAAGGTCAACGCCCAACGCATGACTTGTTCCCGCTCGCTTGTTTATGTAACATTGTTTTGGGTACCTAAAAATAACAGCCCTTCTTAATACAGTGTGACTTCAAGTAGAACTGATATGAAGCAGACTGGGATGAAAGTGTGCAAGATGCTAATGTTGCTATCAGTGTCACTGCCGTGTTCATTCACTTGGCAGCCGTAGCTGGGTTAGGAGGTACGGAACCAATATTTAAGGCAGTGTCAGAGACGGCCGTGTAGCTCATGCTCATCAGGACATGTACGCAGCCCAGTGGAACGATGATTCATCTAGGAAGCAACGAGGACAGGTTCGCAGCGCTGACAAACGGATGAAAAGAAGTCGTGGTTTCATGAGTGTACATTGCTGCTTCAAAACCCATCATTCTTTAGCTATCAGTATGAAATCTTACTGGTGGAGCACTGCTTTGAAAGATGCAATATACAGATGTTCCATGGGCTCAATTTTCTGCACATCATAAAGTTATAGATGAATTATCTCCATTATCTCCATTTGTTATTGCCCATGGTGAAAAACAAATCTTTAAGGGGAAGATACATCCTTACATAAGGTTTGTTTTTGGTTTTTTTTAAGTGGTTGTTTTTTCTTCGTCTGATTCAGGCTTTTGTCTCCTTAAGCATACATATGGGCATGGTCAAACTTATTCTGACTAACTTTGAACCTATTTGAATATTATAAGTGTGAAATTGTGACTGCACGTGTTATATTAACACTTTGCATAGGAGACTTGTGTGTATGTGAGAGAAAAATCAGATGCATATATGAGGTGAAAATGGAACCAATTGAATAAGGTTGGAAAGAAATGAGGGAGACAAAATAACGAAATACTATTCTGTGTGTATGTAGGGAAATACATAATATAAATTTAGTTATCTAGACCATCTTCTTCTAGTCCACCGTTTGTGAATACATCACAAAATAGCTCAAAAAATCTATTTAAAACAGAACTGAATTATTCTTTTCGTAGAAATACTGCAGTGAAGGCTTTTAATACAGAGGCAGTAAAATGATGGTGACTAGAGCTAGACTGAGCAACATACAAATCAGACCTTAAGACTATCAAAACTGTACAAAGGTCACAAGATTTTTCCATTTTTGTTGCAGTAGAAATGAAAACATTCTATGTAAACCAAGAAAAAGTGAACTGAATTTCACTAAATTTTGAAGAATAGATTCTTGTCTCTTTATCTCCTTTCATCCATCTATTTAAACATAAATGCACTTAATGCAGAAGTGATACATGTAGGAAGAAATATTTCAAATATCAGATGACCTCTTTAGATTGTGGGATAATTTCATACTTTTTAATTTTGAAGGTCATGTGTGTCTGGTGCTTTTTTACGATTATTAAACTCAGTGCCTCTGAGAAAGGCTCCTACATACTCTTACAAACCCACATTTCCCACGATTTCTGCAACTTGGCTTTTGAATGGATTTTGCTGGTTCTGGTACTGTACACATTTTGAAATGCATATAGTATCCAGAAATCTACTGAAGTCAATTACTCTTTCCTTTCTGCCCTTAAAAATTTTTTTGAAGATTAGCCTTGAGCATGGCTTAAGCTACATTTTCATTACAGCACTGCTGAGTACATGCTTTGAGTGTTCCCCCACAAGACAGTTGCTTCATGTTTTGCAAGCTGCCATGGAGCAAGGCTTTTGGAAGCCCTCAAAACCACTGTTGCTTCATAAGACATCCAATGTCCTGTAAAATTACTGAGAAAGGAAAGAAGAGAAAATCTAGTAATGTCAAGAGATGGGAAAAAATAAGACTATTGTATAAGAATAAGTGATCAGTACTTTGAATCTAATATTTTCTTGCACATAAGCAAAAATCGTTGGGAAACATGCAAACAAATGGCTTATTTATTTACTTATTCATTTCCAAAGGTGGGGTGATCTAATGGTTTGTTTTCTCCAAGGCTGTTAAGTAGCCATCTGAATGCAAACACCTTGAAAACCAGTCCTGAAATTTGCTTCAAATTGTGCAAACTGAAACAAAGACTCATTTTGAAAAACGATTGTCATTTTAGGCCGTCTTGTGAAGTTTAAAGCCACTACAGCACTGAAAACCATGAAGACATCCATGCTTGCCGAAAACATTTGAGCAGGGAGGCAGACGTAGCTGTGCCCCTAGCAGAGAGATGGACATTGCTAAGAAGCACGCGCTGCTCCTTTACGTGTATTTATTGAGAGGGAAATATCCAGCAGCCATCAGGCGTGGACAAGGCTGGGCCTTGGCCATCTCACTTGCTTAGGGCATGGTTCTAAGACTTTAGACAAGTCTGAGGTAGCCTTCTGCAGACCCTACTTGCAACCAAAGAAAATCATATTTTTAGCGTAGGCACCACATTTTGCTGAAGAGTCCTGGTGTTTTTAAGCTTTCCAAATAAGGAATTTTAAGGAAAAAAAAAAAGAGAAAGGGCTGCCAGGCAGAAGACAGGGACATGAATAAAAATGTCTTTCGTTTTTGCCTGCTCTCTGAAATCTAGCATGAAGCGAGGGCAGTGATTGTGATAATAAAGGCAAATGATAAATGAAAGAAGGGGCACTTCAACATAATCTAGATAACAGGAAAATTTTAAATGGACAATTTAACATGAGGGTCTGCATGGAATTATTTTTCATTAAACAATCAAAGCTTGTGATAATGCAAATGAAATCCATTTTTAGCTGCAGGAAATTTTGAGAATTTCAGAGGACTAAAAAATATGAGAATAATAATATCATGATGGTAATTCACAGTAATTATAGGAAAGCATAATTGCACAACACAAGCACTAATCAAAGCTCGGAAGAGTACTTTGGCAATCATTAGGATTTCAGAGCTATTAGCATTTACCTTTGTCATCGGGCACCACACAACAAGCATTATTAATTTCATGCCAATCTAGAGCATAATTTCCCTGATCAAATATCAGTTCATAATAACTAACCACAAAGATTAGCTTATCTGACATTGATTTTTGTGAAGTATTTTAGAAAGAAAGCTTTACCGGTGATTGCTTTGGAAGTAGCAATGTTGTCCTTGAACTTAAGTTATTTCTCAAGGTTTGTGGGCTGTCCTATATGTGTACAAATTCCATCAATTTATTTGCATCTGCTGGCCTAAAAAAGCTTCAGAGCATTGCCCATGCTTTCCCTCTTGATATCTTATAGGTGTAATTTTCTGAGCTTCATACATCTGTGAGTGTGTTAATAATCAAAGTATTGCTGAACTATGCACATATTTTGTGCTGCTGCAGAGGTACACATGTAACTCATCATTTGTGCTCAGTGTAACTTCTGATCTGATGTACAGCTAGTCCTAAATTATTCTACGTATAGAATTTGTGTAACTTGTTCTCCTTCGTTTGTTTTTTTTTTTTTTTTTCTGTGCTGACCAGCTATGCTTTTGCTCAAACCTTCCCTGACTGCCTAGCATGAGGAAAAGAACATTTTACAGCTCATACCATACAGGGATGGAGGTGAAGGGAATATCTGAACGAATCAAAATTGAGTTTAAGAAAGAATAATACGGAGCTAGAAAACTCACAATGTGCTCATGGAGAAGGGATGTTCAATCAGTAGGGGAGGAGCTGGTTTTCAAGAAAACTGAAGAGATAAATAAAAGCACAAGTAAACAGTTGAAACCAAGAATGAGTAGTTTGAAACTGTGGTTTGGAGAAAGGATATCCTGTAGTAAATAAAATAATGAACAACACGTTTTTTTCCCAGGTGAAGAATTGAAATTGTGAAAGTAACTAGAGCACAAATAACTAAAGCATAGTTATTATATAGAAATATATGGGATATGTGTAATGTCCTCTTACATTCAGTAGAAGAAAAGCTGTATTTTGTGCAGTAAAAGAAACAAACAAAGTCAGGTCCCTAAACATGAGATGTCACTCTCTGGGCCTTCTTGGTTCTTTTTGTAACCCTCTTTATGCATTTTTTTTTTTTTAATTAAATCTGTTCTCTTACTGACATTTACAGACTTTAAAAAATTCTGTACCATATGTATAGCTTTTAAAGGGAGGGTTGTCTGTAGGAGAAGACAACGGCTGGTAGGTAGAAATATATTTCAATTTGTTATTCGATAAAGCAAGATCCAACTTATCGACATGCAGGTGGGGTCATTTCCCAGTGTCAGAAATAGTGAGTATTGAATATATTTCGTTTTCTCAACTGACTCACTGCCACAGTGCTTTTCTCTGGCTTGTGGCAGGATTGTTTTTCTGTTAGCAACTTATTTTTTAACACACCATTCTGACACCTTGACAGTTCATGTGCTAAATCAAACTTTACAATTACTGGCAGGCAGTTATTAGATGTATTGCACTTAATTAACTTTGCACCTAATTACAAGCAGTGCTGGCCGATTACAAAGGGCATAAATATATTAGTGCCCTAGCTGTCACATCATGAAAATGGCTGTTTGAACAAGTCAAGCAAAAGCAATTACCACATTGTGTGCATGGTGAAGTGTAGCAGAGTGCAGAAAGAGGAACGAACTGTTTTACTGTTTGCAGGAATTTAATTTTGCACTTTGCATTTCAGGTGACCCAGATGAGCAAAGAATATGATAAAAGATTTCCTTTCATTTGTATAAACACTTCAGGAGTGCTTCATGCGTGTGAAGGAAAAACAAAAGTTGCATGGTAAGACCTGACTTGGGTTTTGTTAGATACTCAGCCTGTATATCCGTCGATGATAAAGTATGAAGATTCCGGCATTAAGGAAGAAAGGTGGTCTAACATGACATATATTCTACAGATCATAAGCAAAACTTGTGATTCAGAATGACTCTGTGCGACTGTTACTTAGGCAGTAGTTGCCAAAATGAGAAGGAAAGTCGAATTTGGTCTCATCTGTAGAGGGATATGTTGTAAAGAACAAATGTTAGCACTCAGCTGGCGTTCTGTGGAAGTCTGTCTTGCGTTAGCACAGGAAGAAAACGTCTCTGCTGGTAAGCAAGACATTCAGAGCAATTGTTAAAATTTCCTAAGTGGCTTTGTAAACAGAGTCTGTATGAGAGAGATGTTTCCTACTGTATCAAGTATCTGTTTAACCACCACATGCTCTCTTTTGCATAGGAAAATCTAGCATGTTACAGGTGGCTTAACTAATTGTTGTTGTGTATATAACCGCAGAGGGATGTTGTCTTCATTTTACAAGAATCCTGGCTAAGGAGAAAAACTGAGAACTGTTAATTATCATAATTATTTTCATTGCTTAAAGATTTCCTTTTCCTGCTTAGCAGCAGAATAGCCCCTGAATTAGCAGTGTTTTGCAACAAACCTAAAGAAAATGTTTGTTTTTCTTTTAAACAAAACTTAGTCCAACACTTAATTATTCAGCAATGCATAGACAGACCAACTTAAGCCCACTCATAGGAATTTCATGGTCAACAGACTGTACCATTTGCTTTGTACAGGATATTTAATGCTTTGTACAAAACAGTACTGAGGTCACACCAACCAGTTTCACATATATTGGCCAAAAAAGGTCACTAGAAATCGATTTTGCTTAGGGCAAATGGAAAGAAGCAGAGGGAGTCACAACGTGGTGCTAAATTAGTGGCTGTAGGGTTTGTATGCTGTTGCTGTTTACAAGCTCTGAATAAAGAGAACTGTGAGGATATATGTAAACCTTTCCCAGCCTAGCACAGCCATTCGTTGTTACTCACTTCTAAACAGGCTGCCTGTGTTGTTTCTGACAGCTCATGGAAAAAGTAGGTGGCTTTTAACAAAAGTTTTGGATGCCTTTGCAACTGTGCTTGCATGAAAAAGTCCGTTGACTCCTTGTGTGCAACAGCGTAAAGTAGAAAGTGGGGAGATAATGTGTTTTCACATACAACATTACGTCACTGCTGGAAACATTGCTCAATATATTAAGACCTTGGGTGGCCAGCAATTTTTACCTGGTATAAAATTAGAGACATTGCTGTAGAAAAACAAACCTGTGCAGGAAAGTATCCGGATGGAACGATCTGGGGGAAAGAAGCACTGTCATTCAAGTAGCCCGTGCAAGAGCACTTTGGCTCTTCAGCCACTCCGTAGTAGAAGAGTCAGGAGCTCAGCCCAAGAGAGATGCTAAATCAGTCGAGGGTTCATGTAAAGCTCTATGATTTCATTTTTTCAGGGCAAAATATACACTACTAAACTTTTCAGTGCAGGGTGCAAGAAATTAATGTGAAGTAATGTGGACTTGACTCTTCCAACACACAAAGTGAGTTATGTTCAACACAAAGTGTGTTAAAATGTTACTTTCTTAATTGAATGCAATGGAACCAACAAATAATCCATGAATAATGTTTAAAAAATAAAAGTAAACCTAAAACTCCATGCGTTTGAGGAAAATCAGCTAAAACAGCAGTGAGAAGTTATTCTAGCAGAATATGTCTTTATCTTACATACTTGAATTTTTTTCTGATATGGACGGTCATAAAGCCATAGAATCATAGAATCGTTTAGGTTGGAAAAGACCCTCGAGTCTTAACCTAACACAGCCAAGTCCACCACTAAACCATGTCCCTAAGCGCCTAGCCTACACGTCTTTTAAATACCTCGGGGAAGGTGACTTGTCCTTGCTACATGGTTCCTGCTTTGATCCAATTGCTATTAGTTAAAATACTCAGTTTTTAACTGACTGAATAGTCAGTTTTTGTGTGTGTATATACACACACACACACATATTATATGTATCTATGTATGCTTTGTGTTGTATCATAAACCCATGGTGGGAGAAATGGGGATATATGCGAAAAAACAAATCGTCACTTTTCAATTTTGAAACAGGGTATCACACCATTTTTGTGCAGCAGCCCGGTCCGGAGCGGGACGGCAGGGCTTTCTGTGCATACAGGGCCAAGAGACTGCTAGCTGGCTAGCGTGCGAGAGAATGGGGGCCACTGCCTCTCAGCTGCTTCCTCCTGGACAGGCTGTGGGCTTTGGTGAGAGGCACTGCTCGGCAGGGCCAGGAGCCACAGCCCTGCAGGACACAAGAATCTGAGTTCTCCTCAGGACTTTCAGGGACCCAGCAAGAGCTTGAACTCCTGCCTCTGAGAGGACGGATGCTCCAGTCATTCAGCACACTGCTGGTATCTGGTGCTTACACGAGGCAGGGACTCCCAGTCCCTGTGAAGTTGTTTGCGCACGTGAAGCATGGCCGTTGTATTAAGCACTGATCATGTGGCCACAACAGTTGCCCTATTTTATTCCTTGCCACCCACTCCCCCACCCCTTGAGAATAGTGGAGAAAAGGGTGGGAAGTCAACTATGGCAGCTGTTTTGCCCACTTGCCTAATACTTCACTAGCTTCTGTGGAGTCCTCAGTCTTTCCATATTTACCATATTTGTACTAATGGAACATTGACAGAAAACTGAGCTGGTTATTTGTTCTTTTTGTTCTGTAGATGAAACGTTTGTCAAACACGACTTCTCAAGTCTTACAGCCTTAGTGCGCTCCTAAGACACAGAGCCTTCTAAGATCCAGGGATGTCCCTTACTTGTCTTTTACCCTTTTCTTGGAAACATCTAAAGAAAAACCGGAAACTACAGTGATGTATGAAGAATTGACAGGTATGTAAAAGCCCTCTGTTAGATTTTTCATCCAAGTCTGCTTTTTTCATGGAACTGCATACTTTATAGTTTGACTTTTACACTCTGTTGTAATGACTCTTTCCGTCTGAGTGCATCGTACTGTAGGAAGCTAATTGACTTTGACTTCTCTGCTTCTGTTCCCAGTGGGATAATGCCAGTTGTAATTCTTTTATTGATTGTTTAGAGCAATTAGCAGAAAACAAATCTCTTCAAAGAACAGATAATTTGGTTTTGTTGCTCTTTACCGTTAAAGCTAAACAATTTGTTATCTGAAAAAAAATTAATAGGAAACACATTCCATCTGTTTATTAGCTGAAGCGAGACAGGTTACCTCATCATTAATGTCATCGGTAATTAGCGCTCTTGTGCTGCCACCACCCGCACCAGTGGCTGGCAGTCTGTCAGCAGCTTCAAATGCCAGGGCTGATTGTGTTTATCTGTGCCAAACAATGAGCAGACCGTATGTGATCCTGAAATTTGTAAACAGTAGTTGGCTAATGCCATTTAACTAGGCGGTTTTGTTACATGTGTGACTGCTATGCTGGGAAGGACATGAGACTTTAAACCTCCAGGGCAATTCCCAGTCATTGGGTCACCAGCACCAGGCTCAGAATGCCACTCTCAATCAATCAGGTTTCTGATGGTCACAACTGGTTTTTGTTTCCATTCGGGACGAGGTCTGGAAAGGCACTGCGGTCAGAGTGGCAGGACCTGTGCTCACATTCCATCAGCATCACTGCCCGCCACAATAACTGGCAGATAAACCCTGACGCATCTCACAGAGGTCTCGTTAATTGGATAGGCTTTGTTATATAGTAGGTAACTTCTTGTTCTACGCCAGATTGAAAAGAATGGATTTTATTTGACACCACTTGAAGTTTCTTCAACTGGAGAAAAAAAAAAAAAAAAGCCAGGGAAAAAGGAAGCAGTTCTGTAATATTTATGCACTAATCTTAGTGTTTACTGACTTCTTCTGTTATTCTTGATCTAAAAAATACACCAGATTTGAATTTGATTTTGTTGTTTTATTTTGAGGAGAAAAAGACCTGAAAATTCTGACTGCCTAATAAAATGGCTTCCAAGGGTCAGAGGCTCTTTGAGATCCTACCCGCAGGGATTTGAAAGCTTATATAAGAATAGGTCTGTAGCAGTGGAGAGCTGTCTGCCATGCTTCAATTTGCGTCATAGTTACTATAAAGTAAATGATTATGCATGTAAGTGGTTAGTGAGTTACTTGTTTAGTCATTTTTCATTACTCTCCTGTTCTATGCATTCAGTCATGTGAATAATATATACAAATACAGGTGGAAGTTAAATGCTTTCTTTGGTACATGGTTTTGAAGCCTACATTAAGATGTATTACTTCAGGTATCATATCATGGAATATTACGATTAGTGAGTGTCTGTTAATAGTGCTTATTGCTAATACCTGAACATTTTCCTCTCCAGGGCTGCTGGAGCAGAAAGCTATTAAAAATGCGAGGTCCTGCTGGCATTGTGGAAAAATCCATTTCATAGTTGTATGGTAGCATACGATTTCCAAGGGACTGCTAGATATTTGCGTTTGATGCATGAAGCCTAAGTACGTTCAGGGAGTAATCTCTTTTTGTGATGTAAGAATATGGAGCTGCCACTGAAAACTCTGAATCTCAGTCAAAGGTGAGAAGAATCATGAATTTCAGCGAGTCCATTATAATGCATTTCTAAGGGCTCATGTTAGCAAGAGGTGTAGTTGGATTAGCTGGTCTCTTAAAAACGGATAGGAATAGATGGTTAGAGGCAATCACTAAATAGGGAAGAGTATGAAGCACACTAAGAAAGCTATAATGTCTCAATATATTAAGTCCCTCTTGTGCAAAAAGGGTCTGTGTGTGTGTGTATATATGTATAGATAGATAATTTGGAAGGTGAATACTAAAAGGAAGGTGATATTGTAATGAACAAAGAATGTAGGAGTATTTTATGACTTAATATTCTAAAATGTTTATTTCCAAAAGGTAGTTTGCACGTGTGGACCGTGGATCCAAAGCAACTTGAATTGAAATATTCATTTGGGTTTCAATGGTTTTTAGGCCCAGCCCATCTTTTCCAATGTTTATTGGGTAAATTTACTACACACACAGATTTTTACAGAATTTGCTGCCTTGAGATACCATAAGAAATCATCTGTCCTAAGGAGTGTACACTAAAACCGGAATAAATATGGCATGAAAATATCCAATAGGAATAGCAATATGGTTTATAAGAATCTTTTGTTCTTCCATTTACTTTTGTGTCATTTCAGTAATTTGTTTATGTGGTGTGCCAGTTTGCATATTATAGAATATGATTTTAAAGATACATATCTCTTTATCCTGAGGTAACAGCGGATCAATACAGAAAGCAAAGTCGTTTTAGCTTTGGGATTAGAGGAGGAAAAAGAGGTTTTAATAGGGAGTGCAGGGATGTTCTAGAATTTAATTGTAACCCCTCTGCCACTTTTCTACTTGTAAAGTGGAAAAAACATTACAGATACTAAAATTAAATATGATGCCAATACTGTAAATCCAGTGTAAGAGTTTATTGTATCACTGAGCTCTTTAAAATGCTGACATTCCTTGGCTTCGTTTCGAAGCATTAACTAATTCCAGGTGAGTCACCTTAGACAACAAAGCCCACTGTTGGTAGACATCCATCACACAGAGCATGAGGTAACAATTCTCCAGGGCCATGTGTAGATGTGAGAATATTTTGTTATGGTGTGGTGACCAACATTCCTTTATTTCTCATTAGTTTATACTGTATTATATAAAAATTAATTTCTGTTAACTTCTACATTCAGTTAATGTACACATGCTCACATCATTTAATGAACATAAAATACCTTAAAATATTAAATTACAGCCTTTCTGCCCCCCAGGTAGAATGTCAGACATGGTGGTATAAATTAATATGTAATGCTGGAAAGCTAACAAATTCCATTTAGCCAGGAGGACTGAAAGCAGCTCCCAGAGGCAGGGCTGGAGCCTTCTGCTGGAGACCACTGAAATCAGTGGAAAGACTTACACTAACTTCATTAATTGCTAAAATAAGGGTGGGGATGGAAGGCAAAGATCTGTGGAGAACAAATGAGAGAGGCAGATTCTATTTCCCTATAAACAGTGGAAGTTCTTGGAGATAAGTAAGCGTTCAGTCACAGGTTGCCTGAATAACTATTCTAAGGTATTTCTAAGTGGCTCTTTGCACGTCGGTATGATTTAGCTGTTTTCAAGTATAAAATGCATCCATTGTTTTTACTTGAGCTACAGAGGAGAGCTTAATGTTGTCATTAGCATCACAAGGGATGGGAGCCCTCATCTGAAATGCAGGTGGCTAAAGTCATCTCAGATGCTCAGAAGCATCCTGCCTGGCCTATGAGGGCCACGTCAGAATTGTGCTGCCTGGCAGAAGTGAAGATGATGGGAAATGAGCAGTCCCTTTAGACCTTAGGCTCGGCTGCCTTTTTCCTGTTACTTGCTCTATAACGCCAGTGTTCTAGAAAGATCAGGAAGAAAGGGATTTTAAATTAAAGGAAGCAAGATTTAAAACAAACAAACAAACAAACAAAACAGAAGGAATCAAGACTGAAAATGGGGAGTAGAGAACTCAGCTCTAATCCCAGAAATTATGGGATTTCTGTTTGCAGATTAGCATTCATTATGCGGAAATCAACTATTTGTGTTGCTTAGGTCTTTTATTAATTGGTCACATGGCAGCTGTGAAAAGGCACCAATGTTTTGTTTTAGCCAAAATGCATTCACAAGATAAAACTGGGTTCACTTTTTTTTTTCAATTCCTAAAAGCAGAATATTATGCCTCTGATACTGAATCTTCTCCTTTTTCCTCAGGCTGAATTTTTGTATATTATTTTTCAAAACACCTGTTGAGTTGGGATAGCAGAAACTAAGCGACCCATGAGATCATTTTGCATTTAGAAAAATATGATGTAATTGTATAAGATTACTAGAAATTGTTTCTTGATTGTAAATAATATACATACAGAAAATGGATAATTAATTGCAGGCAAAGATCAATTAAGAAAGATCATCTTAGATGTGACTTATTTTATTTGTCTCTATGATTATCACTGGTCAAACGTAATTGCATGCTTGTCAAATTGCAGCTCTAGAAAGATGGGTTAAATGTCGCTGTAAATTGCAAGTTTTTAAAAAAATATATTTCTTGACTCTATTTAGGGTTTTTTTTTGTCTGATGATACAATCAAAGCTTAAAGCAATCAGAGCTGACTCAAAACACACATCTAATTTTAATAAGACTTGGACCTAACTGTAGGAGCAGAAATGTCTTAGCACAGTATACAAAACCTTGCAGTTGGCAGAGTCTGAAGTAGATGCCATGATAAAGTAAAATTTAATAGCAAAACTACTACTGCTTCTGACAAATTAGAAAAATGTTGTCAAATAACTTCACTGAGCGCTCCTAGTAACTATGAGAGCTCTATTATAGGCAGATAAAATCTGGGATCTAACTGTCAATATCTATATTAACAGATGCTAAAGAGAGACAGGATGGCTTTTTGCATGAGTAAATGACCAGCAAAGTCGGAATTTGGGCCTTTTAAAAATTATCTCTTTGTGATAACCTAGTTCGATTGTTACAAGAAGGATATTTTACTAGCTATGCTTAATTTCTGATTATGCATTAATATTTAGGCCTCAGCATCATGATCTGCTACTGAATTTCACTTCCAAAGTACAGTAGGTATGTGTGTATGTGGGTATGTACTAATAACTGATTACCAGTCAGAATTTGCCAATGATGGAAGAAAAATTTCAGACCTTTCTCATTCTCTTTATGGTGGGACAGCTTCATGCAGCATTTGGCATGCTTCACTGTTCTAAGAAATGTAGCACTTCTGAATTTTCAGGTGATTTATTTTGAGTTTCAACCCCCTCCTCCTTTGCTCTATGGATGTGCAGTACAACCAGAGCCAAGAGGAACGTAAAGCTGTAATTTTGTTGAAGTATTGCAGTGACGTGAACACACTCCTCAGGAGTCCCATCCTTGCTAACACGTTATTTGAATTTTGCTTTAGAGAATGTAGCAGGATGGGCAATATCCTGTCTTTGTGAGCATGAAAGCACAAGCACATGCTTAGAATCATCACACCACCAGATGTTAAGAGAAATATCTGTAGGCAGCAGGTTTACTTGCCAGGTTGCAAGGTATCAGAGCATTTGGGAATCATTTTAGTTGACAGACTCTCTCTGACTAATTCTGGATGTGCTTCCTCACCATTACAGCTATGAGACTAAGCATCCTGCGTGATCTATGAATGGAGAGCTCTTGACAAAAAAATTAGGCAATATTCATAACAGTGAACATCAACTCCAAACATTTTAGCCTCTTTTTTTTCCTCCCAGCTTCCCCTTCACCCTTTACAGCTTTTCTCGTTCTGTGCTGTTGTTCGATACAGCTTCTTCAGATTTATTGTATCAACAGTCAAGTTTTGAGATTCTTTCAAGACATGTTGGCACTGGCATTTTCAATCTGTAAAGCTGTCCAGAACCCTTCAACATAACTCTCTTCTGGCAATGCTGCGAGCAGCGCATCGGTGGTGGGTATCAGATCTGAGCTAATGCAGGTCAGATTTCATGATGCCTGTTGATATTTATGGGAATGGAAAAAATAAAACAGATTTGCCCAGAATGTTGTAGACTATTTCAAATGCAAGTAAAGGGGTCATGAATCTGAATCCCTCATCTATCATAACTGCCAGAGGTAGAGCGTAGCGGGGAGAAACCAACCCTGTGCATCAGAGCTGAGCTGTGAGCTACGGAAAAGAGAGGCTTACTAAGAACGATCATTGATAGAAATCCACTGAAGTGAGTAGAGGTGTATTTGCCTGCTGATGCGATCCCACTGCAAGCTTACTGTTCACGTCCCTTGACCACAGAGCTTCACTCTCTTTGTCCCCTTCGTATCACAAAGTGTCTCATGTTGAAGAGGGAACACAAGTTATACCCCACACCAAGGAAGAAAACATCCAGAAAACATATATTACAACTTCTTTCAGCCCCTTTGCTGCTGGGAAAGGTTAGCTGGCAGGGATATTAGATGCATTCCATTGATTCTCTCACCACTAGTATTGACGTGTGAGCTGAGAAAATCAGCAGGGTTTTTTTACTTTTCTTTAAATGTTTGAATCATGACAAACGATTTGATTTTGGGTACAGATCACTCTTTAGTGATGTAGCCACACCAAAAAGATACTTCTTTGGTATGAATCAGAGCTGTGTCCTGGAGCCAGAATAAACTTGCCTCAGGTCCTGGTGGACCTGAATTGACAACCATCAGGCACTCACTTTATTGACATCTGTGGTAGGATAGAGAACTGCTTTTTATTTTTGCCGACTCTTCTTACCTCAAATAATTAGAATTTAGAACATGACAATCGTTCATCAGTGATAAAAGGACACTTTATTTTGGCTGATGTCCTGTGAGATGGAGTGAGTTTTGAACATCAACTTGTGATGTACAGTTTCACAAGCACAGGTCTTGGAAGATTTCACAAGCACAAATATGCATGCTTATTTTTGAATGTTAGACTTAAAACTCAATATGGATTCTTTTTGATTATGAATCTAAGCTTTGAGAATGCTTTGGGGTGGTTAATCTGATATAGGAAAAGAGGATAACTTTTCCAATCTAGATGCATAGATTGGATGTGCAAACAGGAACGGAAATTGCCTACAGAGCCTTCATGCTTCAAGTGCATGGTGTGATTATTTTTATATTCAGCCATGAACACATTCTGTGGTAATATTCTGCTCCTTTTGTTTTACAGTATCGAATGAAGACTGAGACATTAAAAGCAGGGCATAAGAGAAATGAAAAAGTGTCAGTAAAAGCAGCTGATGAAAACCTTATTAAAAAGCTATGCATGTCAGGCTGTGTTCCTTCTGTAATGTATATGTTTGTAATAACAGCTCTGAATTCTGTAGGGACCTATAAGTAATGAAGAAAATTGGTCAAGCAAAAAAAGAAGTTATTGGAAACTTGAGTGCTGTTGAGTCCCATAATAGGCAAACTGTACATCTGCATAAAATAAACCTATGCCCTGCTGATAGCTTTTATATTGTTCCCCTTATATATATAAATTTGTTTGCTGGGTTGAGTTTACTCCAGTAAACGTTTTGTAGTGAGACTTATGTCCCCAATTTCCATAAGTAGTCAATACTCATTGTCAATTTAATATCAATAACAAGGCAAAATGTAAAACTGGACAGGACAGACAGTGTCTGCAAGGAGAACGAGGCCCTCTTACCTAGAATGGAATGCTTCTCGTGTTAATATATCTTCCTCAGTTGAGGAACAGATTAATGAGGGAAGAGGAAAGAATGTTCAAAGCATTGCAAAGACTCCGGGAAGGAAGCTACAGTGTAGAATCAAGTCAAAGGACACCAACATGAAGACTCAGCCTGTATAAAAGACAGAAAAGGAGGAAAACAAAAGCAATGATGAACTGTAGTGAAGGGAAGCTATTTATTTGACTGGAAAGACAGAAACTAAAGATGCAGGAATAGAGTCTGAAATTGGAAAGGAAGCGAAACCTATTGACTTGGAGCAAAAGTTGCACAAAAGGTGTAATGTACCAGAGTACCAAAAATTATGTTTGAAACTCTTAGAGTAATGTGAATGAAGAATAACAGAAAAAACCTTGTGCTCACCAGAGTTTTGAGATGGGGCAAGCATGTCTTACCAGGAAAGCCTTAGGCTCTTTCTTGGTTTCTCTCTTGGTTCTACTCTGTCAGAAAGAGGTGGTTGATCTGAGTGAGCTGCCTTGAGTAAAACCGATGATAGCAAGCTGGTGGAAATTATGAAGCTAGAGAAGTGAAAGAAAGCGACAAGTTCAGTATTTCCTTGCCTATGGGAATATGGAATAATAGAAGGCAGGAGGGAAGGGGTGATGTGGGAAAGTTAATAGAATACAAAGACAGTGATCTGTTGGAGGAAGTAGTGTTCATTCCTCTAGATGGGTTGCTTGGCATGGTGAATGCAATGCCTTTTAGATGCCTGTAAATGTGGTCTTGAATTGCAGTCCTGGACTTCAGCCACGGACTTTTAGTAAATACTTTTCAAAAACATGGTGTTACAGAATCTGCCTCCACAGAACTCATTTTGCAATAAGTAGACTTTATGGGGCATACTCTGGGGAAGATGATGATTTATGTGCTCAATAATCGTTCCTTTTCTGCCCTGTGAAGAAATCATCAGACTTGCCAGCAGGCCCAGAATCAAGGAGGGTGCTAGGCTGCTGCTGGAGAGATGATTTTATACTTGAGTAGTGGAATTTCTTTTCAGTCCTGCCATCATCAATATCAGCTATTTGTTTGTTTCTTAACCCATGCAAGGTACTTCTTTAATATTAGAGTTGAGAATTAATACATACATCCCCTTCAAAACCTGAACAGGTTTTACAGCAAATGATACATTGGCAAATCAGAACAATTTTTAATTCAGTATTAGCTATAAACTTGAAATCAGACTAATATTCAAATGTAACTGTTAGCTTCCTCTGCATCACTACATTTGGAATAGACTGGTGACATGTGCTAAAGTGTTAGCTGATCACGTAAGAAGTGAGGAAGGGCTGCTCTTGTATGGGACTCACCTCACCTGCTGTTGGCCATCTGAGGGCTGGGTGTCTAACACAGACAAATTATCTAAGGTCTTCCTGTGGTTACCAGAGGGCACCAGGGCAGCTCCATTCCATTTATCTTATGGTATCAAAATCCCCTTTGCTCTTTACAATGTGAGCTGGAGCTCAAGTCTTTATACAGCCTGCATGGTTTATGAAAGACAGGTTCACTCGGAATTCCCAGGAAAAATCAGAACTGCTTGTATGAGAGCTTTTCCTCAGGTTTGTTCAAGTATTAGGTCAAAAACTACAATCTGTTTGGCTTCAAGATGAGGAGAAGCAACATTTATACAACTATGCCCAAATATGTGACTCAAAATGCAGGTATACGATTTATTTTCTGGTCTATGTAAAGAAAAATATAAAATGAACAAGTCTATTCTTCCGTGTGACAGGCAAATTTTCAGTGTAATTCCATTTAAAATTCAAGTGTCTTCTGTTTTTAAATATTAGTTTGACAGACAACAAATAAGAAATCTTAAAGTTGGTAAATACTAAACAGGGGAGAATGTGGCCATATCCCTGAAAACCTTGCAGCTGACTTTCAGAGTACACAGCCACTTTTGTAACTGTGGATATTACCAGCTGCATCTCCAAACTACTGAGCCGCTTTATTTTCAGATGTAGCTGTGGAATAATGTGTAAACTTTTTTCCACTTGATAATGTCCTTGAAAGAAATCTTCCAGAAAACACCAAAGACTGTCGAAAGAAGAAACACACTAAGTTGCTCCAACTAAACGAATATTGGTTTAAATAAGCTGTATGTGGGCACCGTTACTTGAACGCAGGTTTTATTGCACGGTAGAGCCGATAGCAGTGATACATCCTCCCCCTAAACTTGTCAGTCCTCCAGGTAACAATACTTAAGTAGGCAAAGTATGTCACATTTTATGGCTAGGAGAATGCCCAGGACACTAAGTCAATCTGTTTCAATTTGGTGTCTCGCATCAGTGAACTACATACTGATTTAGCAGCTGCCACAGACCCCACTGCACACATCGTCTGAAGATACGATGTACTAGAGATCATGCTAGGGTGGTACATCAAAATAATGGGAACTGGTTTTTTTCAGTAGACTGTACACAGTGGGCAAGTAGAGTGTGCTTCACACAATAGCTTTAATTGGTTTGTCCGTAAAGGACAAGAATAAAGAAAAGCCATTAAGTTTCATCTGTGTATGGTATCAGGGTATGTGGCATAATTGTTAACTGTGAAAAGTAAGTCTTTTTTCCTTTATTTATTCTACTTGTCTCAGGGTTAATCAGCTGTAGCACCAAACTAACTCCTTTCAGTCTAGCACAAAAGCTTATAATATATCACAGAATTAGGATCACAGGTGGCTTGTTGTCAGTGAGGCAAGAAGTTCAGCTTAAGAAAGTATGACATCGAGGTTTATTTTGTATCCCTTAACAACTGTATAGTATGCAGAAACATGCAAATGGTTGAATTCAAATGGCTGTTAACATTCTTCTTATTACTGAGTACTAATACAATAAGGAAGTAATGCCATAAAAGTTCATAATAAAAAGGTACATTACATTTTCTTGGTAGTAGAGTTTTAATCTGTTAGCCACTGGGATGGGAGACTAGAGAACAGTTTAAACAGATAGCAGTCCAGGTACAGCCAAAAGAAAAGTACACTTAAAATAGTGATTTTCCAACTTTTTTTTGGTGAAACAAGAGCATGTTCAACCTGAACCAAGTTCTTACAACCCATGATGCCCAGTACCAGGTGAATATATAACTTAAAGTTTTCCAGCAGAGCAGCTGGAGATGATTGACCAGGATGAGACATAGATCAGTTGTCCCTGAAACAAAATTTGGGAATGAAGATCTAAAAATACCTACTCTGCCATTAGTCTAGTTTTGTCCATAGCCCATGTCAAACTCCTCTCTTAAATTTCAGTTATTTTTTAATGAATTTTAATGGGTTTTTGTAAGTTTTGTAAGTTTTGGCTCTGTAAGCCATTTTAATCTATGTTTCCCTTTGCCCAGGATGAGAGAGGGCCCATTATCTGTACCAAGAAGAGAAGAAATAAAAAGAAACTGAGTGTCAAATTCAACTGAAATGTAAGCAGGTGCAGTTCCACTGAAGTTAAAAGTGAAACCTGTTTTCCCATTTGCTTAGACAATACAGCTCAGATAAAGCTTAATGCAAGAGCCTGCATAGCTAGATGGTTGCGCATGGTACGTCGTCTCAGGCCTGAAATCCTATGACAACCTGTGCCTACTCAACAACTGTTTCATCCTCCCTCATACTAGTAATATTTCCACATAGTATTGTTTTGTTCCCATTACCAACCCCAGATTCCTGCCTCTCTTTTCTACTGTCCTGATGTTACAGTTCTCCTGTACCAGTTTATCGTGTTTCTTTCTCATCTGCTCTTACCCTCTACTCCACTTCCAGCAGACATTGCTGTGTTGAATCTTGTTTGTTTGTCTAGGGAGCAGAGGATGAAGAGCCTTAATTCAGCGGTGTTATATCCAAGATCTGCCAAGGCAGTCTGAGAAGATTAGTGATCTTAAGGTGAAATGTGTAGTGGCACAGATACAAGAACTTTGATGCTTTCTTCTCTATACTATCTATAGTGTGTGCTGCTTTGACTTAAAGTATTTTTGAAAGTAAAATCTTCAGTTTTCAGTTCCAAAAATCATAACAACTGGCAACAGATATCCAAAAGTGGCCTCAAAAGAATAAATGTGCTTTGACATATTTCTTTGTTCTTTTAAAGTAAATGAAACAATTAGTCCAAATGAAGCACTTCATCACTGAAACCCAGAGGAATTTCTTGGCTGCTGACAAATCATGAATAATAATAAAGGAAGAGAGTGCAGAAAGGAAGGAGGGGTCATGAGAGTAGATAATCTATGGGTGATGAAGAAAAGCCAATTTCAAGGACTCTTGAGCTGGGTTACCTTCTGCTGAAATGTTCAGTTTCTGTTTCAAAGTGTTCAGTAAGCCAAAAGTGTTACAGTGGATTGTATGAGCTTCTGCAAAGTGCTTTGTGCGCTCATTTTATTTCTATCTTAAATAACTGATTATTGTCCAGTTTCATGTAAAACACTGTCCGTGGACGTCTTTATTTTTAGTGGTAGGAAGGTGTGTTCACTTGCAAATGTAGTTTGAATCGTACAAGGACAAGCTGAGCTTTCTACTTTTCTGCTTTCTGTTAAACCCATTTTAATTTGCAATCCTCTTGCCCATCTCCCCCACATTTTTCTGTTTGCTTGGCTTTCTATCCTGTCTGACTGCAGCTGCTTAGGGCGCAGGCTCTGTCATTGTTGCTGTAGGTCACGCTCACTTTACCTGCAGTATTCCATTGAACAGGGCCTTCATCCCTGAGGGATGTGACAAGGCACTACAGTAACGTACGAACCATATGTATGTGCGTGTGTGTGTGTATTGATATCAGTCAGGATCTGTGTGCAATCTTAGTATTAGCCGATGGCACTTACACTCTTCTCACCACGGAAGAAAAATGTCTGCCTTTAAAATCCAGGGATTCGTGGAGGTGTTGAGGTAGCTGTTCAGCCTCAGAAGTGAACAATATTTTAAGAAAGTAAAATCTATGCCTTGTAGAAGATGATGCTGAAATGCAATTAAGTGGCTTTGCATCCAAAACATTTTGTGAAGTATAAAATGAAACAGAAA